>OX457089.1:36295922-36576384 GCA_949752835.1 Empis stercorea
GGGGTATCAAATGAAAGGTCTTGACGAGTACATCTCATTGAACGGTAGTCCGGGGGGCGCCGTGGATCATGTCATGCCCAAAACGGGGGCAATGTTGGGCTCCGTAATACAAAAAATCATGTGGGGTATCAAATGAAAGGTCTTCAAGAGTACATCTCAATGGGGGTAGTCGGGGGCTACGAGGGTCATGCCGGGGCCCAAAACGGCGGCCATCTTGGACCCCATATTACAAAAAATCGTGAGGGGTATCAAATGTAAGGTGAGGGGTATCAAATGTAAAGGGCTAAAATGGGGGCAATGTGGGGCTCCATCATACAAAAAAAAGAGTACATATCGTTGGGTGGTCCATTGAGCACCGTGGGTCAAGTGGGGCCTAAAATAAAAAAAAATCATGTTGGGTATCATATGGAAGGTCATGAAGAGTACATCTTAGGTCAAACGGGCCCAAGACCAGTTAACGGGCCCAAGACCAGTTAACAGAAAATGAAAATGTTAAATGTTGAAATTAACAGAAAATGTAAATTTAACAGAAAATGTAAAATTTAACAGAAATTGTAAAATTTAATAGCAGATGTTAATTTAACAGAAATTGTAAAATTTAACAGAAGAAGTAAATTTAACAGAAAATGCAAATTTAACAGAAAATGTAAAATTTTAAAAGAAATGTAAAATATATTGCAAAATGCAAAATTTAACAGAAAATTAAAAATTTTACAAAAAATGTAAAATTTATTACTTTCCCTTCTATGAATTCACACTTCCAGTATATTTATTACTTGCCCTTTTATGAATTCACACTTCCAGTATGTCGGTATTTCGGTATCTCCTCACCTGGCCATAACTCTTAAACGGCTTGACCGATTGAGCGCAAATTTGGAAGTTTGGTGCCCTATAAATTTGGGGTCTTTTTGATGAGGGGGAAGGGGGCACGGAGCATGCCGGGACCCAAAACGGGAGCAATGTTGGACCCCACCACACAAAAATCATGTGGGGTATCAAATGAAATGTTTTGAAGTGTATATCTCAATGGGGTGTATTTCTTGGAGCGCCGTGTGTCATGTAGGGCTAAAACGGGGGCAATGTTGGGCCCATCTTACCAAAAACCATGTGGGGTATCAAATGAAAGGTCATCAACAGTACATCTCGTCCCATCAATGGCTTGGTACCATATAAATTTGGGGCCTTTTTGATTAGTGGGAAGGGGGCGCGGAGGGCTGTTTAATTTTTGAATGTACCAAAAAAACCATGTGGGGTATCAAATGAAAGGTCTTGACGAGTACATGTCATTGAACGGTGGTCCGTGGGGCGCCGTGGGTCATGTCGGGCGTAAATCGGGGCAATGTGGGGCCCCATAATACAAAAAATCATGTGGGGTATCAAATGAAAGGTCTTGACGAGTACATCTCATTGAGCGGTAGTCCGAGGGACGCCGTGGGTCATGTCGGGTCCAAAACGGGGGCAATGTTGGGCTCCATAATACAAAAAATCATGTGGGGTATCAAATGAAAGGTCTTGACGAGTACATCTCATTGAACGGTAGTCCGGGGGGCGCCGTGGATCATGTCATGCCCAAAACGGGGGCAATGTTGGGCTCCGTAATACAAAAAATCATGTGGGGTATCAAATGAAAGGTCTTCAAGAGTACATCTCAATGGGGGTAGTCGGGGGGCTACGAGGGTCATGCCGGGGCCCAAAACGGCGGCCATCTTGGACCCCATATTACAAAAAATCGTGAGGGGTATCAAATGTAAGGTGAGGGGTATCAAATGTAAAGGGCTAAAATGGGGGCAATGTGGGGCTCCATCATACAAAAAAAGAGTACATATCGTTGGGTGGTCCATTGAGCACCGTGGGTCAAGTGGGGCCTAAAATAAAAAAAAATCATGTTGGGTATCATATGGAAGGTCATGAAGAGTACATCTTAGGTCAAACGGGCCCAAGACCAGTTAACGGGCCCAAGACCAGTTAACAGAAAATGAAAATGTTAAATGTTGAAATTAACAGAAAATGTAAATTTAACAGAAAATGTAAAATTTAACAGAAATTGTAAAATTTAATAGCAGATGTTAATTTAACAGAAATTGTAAAATTTAACAGAAGAAGTAAATTTAACAGAAAATGCAAATTTAACAGAAAATGTAAAATTTTAAAAGAAATGTAAAATATATTGCAAAATGCAAAATTTAACAGAAAATTAAAAATTTTACAAAAAATGTAAAATTTATTACTTTCCCTTCTATGAATTCACACTTCCAGTATATTTATTACTTGCCCTTTTATGAATTCACACTTCCAGTATGTCGGTATTTCGGTATCTCCTCACCTGGCCATAACTCTTAAACGGCTTGACCGATTGAGCGCAAATTTGGAAGTTTGGTGCCCTATAAATTTGGGGTCTTTTTGATGAGGGGGAAGGGGGCACGGAGCATGCCGGGACCCAAAACGGGAGCAATGTTGGACCCCACCACACAAAAATCATGTGGGGTATCAAATGAAATGTTTTGAAGTGTATATCTCAATGGGGTGTATTTCTTGGAGCGCCGTGTGTCATGTAGGGCTAAAACGGGGGCAATGTTGGGCCCATCTTACCAAAAACCATGTGGGGTATCAAATGAAAGGTCATCAACAGTACATCTAAATGGGTAGTAACCCGGAGGGCGTCGTGAGTCATCTCGGGTCCAAGACGGGGGCAAACTGGGGTCCCAGCATACAAAAAATCACGTGCGGAATCAAATGAAAGGTCTTGAAGAGTACATATAAATGAGAGTAGTCCGTGGGGCACAGTCGATTATACAGGGCCGTAAAAGTGGGTCATGTAGGCCCATTATACAAAAATCATGTGGGGTATTAAATGAAAGGTATTGAAGAGTATATTTAAATGAGCGTAGTCCGTAAAGGCACACTGGGTTACACGAGGTTCCAAAAGGGGGTCATGTGGGTCAACATGGCCTTAAATCATAAAAATATTTGGGCCCTAACATGAATGTCATGTGGGGGCCCATCATAAAAAAATTAGATGGGGCATCAAATAAAAGGTCTTGAAGCGTAGTCCGAGCAGTACCCTGGGTCATGTGGAGCCGATTATACAAAAAACATTAGCCACATGTGGAATTCCGAATCGTGGGCCATTAGTAGCTCAAACAAATCATACCCAAGTTGTCAAAGTAATTAAATATTTTTAGTCGGTTAAATGAATAAATATTAGAAATCAAGTCAATGTACTTTCTCGTTGAAATTTAGCAACTGTCAACAATAGTAAGGGAAAGGTAGACCTCTTTATAAATGGCATTAATTCTGATAAGGTCTACTTTCCCTTACTATTGTTGACAGTTGCTCAATTTCAACGGGAAAGTACATTGATGTGGTATTATTGGCTTGTTTATTACTTTTTAGTTGAATATTTCTTTAAGGGAAAGTATTTTTAAAAAACTTTTTTATTTATATTTTTTTATATATATATGTATATATATATATATATAGTAAATAAATTGAACTTTTATTTTTGGTTGTTAGAAATAGACTGCCTTTATTTTGAACAATTAACTTATAATTACAATTTATTTTTACAAAGTTTCTCACGCTTAATAATTATTCTTATTCTAAATAATTTTAAAAGTGCAAGCTCGGCATCTGCGATTCAAAATTATATTTGATACTTTGAATTTAAATTATATTTGATGTTTTGTATTTTAATAAAAAATAAGATAAAAACTGTGGGAAAGGAAATTAGGTTTTGAATTATTATGGAATATGGAATTTAAGAACAAGTAAACGTGGGAAGTTATAGTCCGAATATAACACTTCCACGCCTTGATTTTACTGTCTCAGGAAAATTCTCATTAATAGATTTATTATTTATTACAGGTCGACGTGTTTCTACTACATTGTTTACATTAGTAATATTTTTCTTATTAGTTTTGACAAATTTGCTTATAAAAATGCATACTACAATGATTATTATTATTATGATCGCAGAGCTTAATGAATAATTAAATATTTTACTTTTATGTTCAATATAATTGATAGTTTCTCTGTTTTCAATATTTGCTACATTTAAATTTTCTAGAGTTACATTATTTAACAATTTAATTTTAGGTTTGAGATTGGCATGATAATTTTGCTATTGTAACTTTTGATTGTGTTTGTAAATTTTGCATTATTTAATATAATGTCACAATTAAAAAATCTAATAAGATTGTTTCTCTCGATATTAATCTCTTCGTTTGAACAAGTTTCTTTGACTGAAATAGGAGCAATATTTTTTGTAATTATTATGCCACTCTCTAACTCTTCAATGTATTCTTTTTTATTTATAATAAAATTACATGTGTTATTTTTCTTAAATAAATTTGAAATACAACTTTTTGTATGATACCGTAAATGTTTACAATTTCGTTTTCATACTTAAATATAATTTTATTTTCGGACACAATAATTTTTTCATTACTAATTTCTAATTCTTCATTATTTTGGTTTGGAAATGGAATGACTAATGCGTTAAAGTATTTCTCCTCGGTAAAATTAGGTATTAGAATTGCAAAAATTAGAACTTTGACTTTTAACATTAAGCTATTTTTTATGAAAGGTAAAGTTTCTATAGTTATGTTAAAATCTTTAATTTCTTTTGAAGTAAAAATATCATGTGCTAAAATATTTAATTTACTAAAAAGTATGACGTCTTTAATTTTATCTATGTCTTTATTCAAATTTGAAATATCGGAATAGATTTGCAAAGCATAAATGGATGCGTCATGATCTTTAAAAATTCTATTTGTTTGATTAACTATTCTACTTAAGTATTTGTTAAGTTTTTCTTTTTGATTGTTTATATGTGATTCAATTTTTTTTATTGAACTAATAAGGTTTTCATTAATTTTTACTTGTTTGTTAGATTGGTCTGTTAGTTGTTTTGTATTTTCTTTTAGATTTTCAAGGTATTTCATCAGCGTCGTCTGAGTCCATTGTTCCTGCAATAAATTTTAGTCCTTTGCCTATAATATTAACTAGACCTCTTTTATTTCTATGAATAATAGGAATTATGTTTTCAAGATTATGATATAAGTATGACATTTCCCTTTTTAATAATATTAGATTAGGATTTTCTTCGTGTAGATGCAACGAATTTATGTTTGATTCTATTATTTTGGATAGGTCTTCATATAGAGTTAGGTTGACTATGTGTAGTATCTTTGTATAGTTTTCTACCATTAATCGTTCATCTAATTTAAGTATTGTATAGCCGCTTTCTCCAAATAGAGGTGTTATCTCCATTTCCTGTGCGTTGATTAATATCCAAGTTATCATTAATACAATTATTGTCCGTTTCATGTCTGAAAAAAAGGTTAGTTTGATATTTAAATTTACGTTTTAATTGTGATTTATAAAATTTTGTATTTCTTTTCGTGCTTTTATCTATTGTATAATTGTTTGTTTTTGAATAGTCTTTGAGCTTTTTATATTTCGGAACACAGTTCGCTATGTTTCTATTTTTAACTATATTTGGAGTAAGAGTAAAATCTGTGTCCCTACCTTGATTAGTTTTTTCTATTCTATTTATTTTTTCTGCCTCGAATTTATTTTTAAAATGCTGAATATCTTTTCTGTCGAAGTTTTTTGTTATAAAATCGATAAGTTTTAATTTAGTCGCAGAGTGTATAGTATTATTGTAACATGTAATAATTCTGAAAATTTTGTCATCTATTGTTTTGCTTTTCAACACTAATTATTCTAAGATGCTCATTTAACGTTCCGTGTAGCCTTTCAATATCACTGTTCCCTGTCTTATTCCAACCCGTTGTTTGGCGAAATTCTATCTCATTTTCTCTTAGAAACTGATCGACAGCATTATGTATAATACACCTTTCACCATCAGAAATCAATTTTTTCATTTTCCCAATAGTTTGAATTCTTTCTTTTAAAGCTGTTAAAATAGCGATCCAATTTCTGTCAGTTAGTTTATGGATCGTTGCGTATTTTGAAAACTTATCTATTGTAGTCAAAAATGGTTTGTTTCTCTCTGGAAACCATATGTCGATGTGTACTATGTCATTTATATTACTAGGAGTTTCTGTAACATTAAAAGGGATTTTAGGTGGTCGGCGATCGTGTTTCGCCAAGATACATACTTCACAATTGTTAATAAATTTATTTATTTCTATACATAAATTTGGGTAAAAGTACTTGTCTTTTAATTCTAAATATATTTCATTTATTCCCCTATGGTTGTTTTTTAAATGTTCTTCTTTAATTAATGTAATCATTTCGTCTTTATCTATGATATTTATTAAGATTTTGGAGGATTTTAGGACTTTTAATCCTTTATTTTGCGAAAAATATTTTTTGTATAAATCCTGAAATTTCAAATATAAATTAGTGTCGTCGCAATATATGCATGTAGTTCCTTTATCTATTAGGACTTTTTTCATAATATTTAATAAATTACTATTTTTTGTCACGCAAACTTTGTTTTCATTTTTTTTATGGATTATTTTAGATATTATACTTTCTTTATTACTTTTACTTAAATATATTTGGTGTTTAAAAATGTTAATTGGCCTTTCAGTTATAAAAATTAAGTCATTTTCATCTTCTTCTACGCTATGTGCTGTAGCATTATTTGATGAAATTTCATCGTTTTCTGAATTAAGTATTAGCTTACAGGCATTTTCATTAAAAAAATTACTTAAGTCAATTTCTGAATTGAACGATTCATTTTGGACAATTTCGTTTTGTTCGATTCTAGATAAACAGTCAGCCACATAATTTTGCTTTCCTTTTAGGTATTCTATATTAAAATTAAATTCATTAAGTCTAATTTTCCATCTTTGGAGTTTTGAGTTAGGTTCTTTTAAATTGTTTATCCAAATGAGTGGTCTACACGGATAGAAAAATTCACGACTAAATCGCCAAATGATTTACGAATACATTTCAATCAAAAATAAACATTTGCTCCTAAATTATTAACGTAAGTGATGGAAAAAATTTGCATGATTTGTAAATATAGTAACCAAGTACAACAGAAAAAAAAACACATTTATTATCTAAAATATAGTAATATTACCTAAAATTCTATGGTACTTTTATCAAAATTTTGATTGATTAGTGTGAAATTTCTTTTTATTTCACTGTGAATTTATAAGCTAATTAATCCATAAAATTATATAGCTTTATCCAAAAACTTTGAAACAACAATAAAATAAAATCATAATTTTTCTTAAACAAATTTCACTTACATACTATGGCCCATAACTAAATAGGCGTGATAAATATGTAAGATTTGTTATATATTTGATCATATCAGTCAAAATTTTAATTAATGTTATATAATATAATGGGCGAAATAATGTAAAAAATTAAACACATTTTATGTTAAGTTTGGCAAAACTATTATAAAAAAATCGGAATTAAAGTTTTTCTTTTAGTTCTGACCGCTAATTTCTTTACGGACATTATCAAAAACAGTTTCTCTGTTTAAATACTTCTTTGTGAATAGCACCCTTATTTTTACATTTACATAATAAAAAATATGGGCGGTATATTAAAAACTTCTGTTGAAGCCTGAATTTATTTCCGCTATGCGTGATTTTTTTTGACGATTTTCGTTAAAATTTTTTTACAACGCAAATAAAAAAATAAGGAAACAGTACAAAGCAATTTTGGACGTGCTCATAAAAAATTTAGTGCACTTGTATAAATTTTGGGAGAATTGGTTAAGAAGGTTATTATTCTTGTTTTGCATTAATTCTCCCACTATAAAAATTCATTCTAAAAGTAGTGCGCGCATAAATCGGTTCGTAGTGGAATAATAAAAAAGTGTAGATTTAAATAAAAATAAAAAAAGTGTTTATAAAATAACGCTTAGAATAAAATATATTTTCAAAAAAAAAAACAATGGATATTAGTAATAAAGATTATTTAAAAACAATGTTGCATAAAATAAATATGGTGGAATATTTAGACAAGTTTATGGGTAATTTTTTTTAAAGTAACTTTTCTATTGTATTTTGACACCTAATTTGTAGTGGTTTAGCAGTGTGAATATTTAAAAAAAATATTAATTCACATTATACATATCTATATATGTATATTATACATTGTATATTACATAACATATATAATATATATTAAAAACTTTTTAATAAAATACGGTTTTTACTTTGGGATAAAGAAAAAATAATTAATATAAGGTACAGGGTGTTGTCATATGTGATTTGAAACGTCTTTAAAAAGAGATTAAAAAAGTGGTTTAAATTTTTCTTTATTAAAAAAAAAAATTGTCACAAAAATATTATATTTTTATTTAAACAAGTGTATTCCAATAATATTGTCTAAATAATTTTCAAAAAATTCCTAAGTGCTTACTAGAGTGACATCAAATTAAAAAAAGCTTTTGAATATAAGTACTCAAAGACATTTTAGTCAAATTTTTTTTTTACTATTTTTTCTTTGTTTTTACTATTTTGTCTTTTGTTATATTTTATATATAATTTCAACAATATTTTATATACAATAAATTTTATTTATGTGTTTTAGAAGAGGAATTTGATAAAGATTCCTTCGAAAATTTAGATTACGAAACTCTTTCAACGGTAATAACCAAAGCAGGTCCGCGTCAAAAATTTTGGGTTGCTTACCGAAGGAATTTTTTAAATCAGGTTTGTAGTATTAATAAAGTTATATATTTTTGTTTTGGTTTACAATAAATTAAATATAATATATATATTCTTAGACGGACTCAACAGCAACGACTTTATCAAACGTTTCCAGTTTATCAGTTCCATCAACTTCAAGTTTTCATCAAGAACTTTCTACTTCTAATATTAATGAGGTATAATTACTGTATTCTGAAATACATTTCCAATTATAAATTATTTTTATTAGTTTTTAGATACAGCTGTGAAATCACTTGAATGTCAACCATTAAATTATACCATAGAGTCAAATAATGCAGTAATTACACTTCCTCTGCATGAAAATATTCAACAATATACAATTTCGCAATATCTAAATTGCCTTGATGGTCTACTTATAAAAAGGCTTTACGAAAAAACCGAAATATTGGATCGACATCATCGGCATAAATTGTCGAATTTAATTATACAAAAAGAATTTGAATTATTCGGGAGTGAAACTGAATTTAAAATAAATTCATCTCGATTTATTATTTTAGCTAGTTGTATTACCAGCAACTTTCCAAATGAGAAGTCTGAAATATACTTCGTTCCATATAAAAATGACAATGAAACAAAACAGACAACTGGCCCCAGTGGTATGTTATACGAGGCTTATTCTCAATTAAAAAAAAAGCTAAGAAATATTCAACCATCATCTGCAGAAAAAAAGAAAATATTGCCTAAAATTTTTACAGAGGATATTAATGAAAAAGTGGCATTTCTAAAACAGAATTATGAGCCGTGGGAAACTGTAAAAAAATATTGGATAGAAACGCACATGTTCCGTATGGAAATAATTTATTGTACTGATTTAAAAGAAACTATTTACCAGTATTTTCAAAACTACCCAATTTTAAAAACCCAAAACGGATACAATTTACTCTGTGAAGACTTTGATATATTGCACAAAAGCAGTAGCAATAAGCTTTTTGCCAAATGGGACATTGTAAATAAGAATATTATAACTTATGTGAAAACGAAAAAACCAAAATTGTTGGATATAAATGTAATCAAAAGCTGTCAAGAAACAAATATATGCGGATTTTTGATTCTTTCACATTTGTTATCTTCATGTATTTACATATCCAAAAATACAATCGGAAGTAAACGTTTAAAACTTTCCACTCAAGAGGTCCAAGATTCTTTTATATTGCTTATTAACACTAAATTTACGAGATGCGTCAATTTGACGTATTTTAGAATTTCAGTATAAAAAAAAACCAATTATTATTATTATTATTTTTTTATTTTTGGTGATTATTTATGAAATAATAGGAAAAATATTTTCCAATTTTTTTTTTTTCGTTATGCGTTTTAATTTTCGAGTTAGATATGTGATATACCTATTTCTACGGCAGACGTCAATTTGACGCACATATAATATTGAAGAATTTAATTCGGGGGTTTCCCGAAATTTTATGCAAACGGTAAACAGGTTTTTTTAGTAGTCTTTATTGAATTATTATGAACAATTTGCAATCAATTCGGAAGCTATTAAAAGTACAAGAAAATTAAAAGTTATATTCAAAAAAAATCTATCAGTATTGAGGTATTGTAGTATTTTTTTCATATCATTTGAAACCAAATACAAACCATATTTATCAAATCAATAATTTGTCAAATAATAGAACTGTAATGAAAACTTCAGATAGTGAGGAGGAGAATCTTATAAATGTACCCTCGAGTAGAAAAAGAATCCGTATTTATTCAAGCTCTGAGTCTGAGAATGATATAAACCTTTCTACTACAACTCAAAATGAATTTGAAATTGGAACCGATGGTACGCGATGGAAGATATTGGAAATAGGCGGAACTCCTGGCAGACCGTCTATCAGTACAATATTCAAAGAATTGGCGGGACCTACTGGCTATGCTAGGAGAAATATTATGTTAGGTTCTGTGAAGAGTGCTTTCCAATTGATAGTTGATAAAAATATGATGCAACATATTAAAAATTGCACTGAAATGGAGGCATCTCGAGTTTTAAAACAAGATTGGACAATTCCAATGGATAAGTTGCACGCTTTTGTAGGAATTCTTTTTGCTCGTGGAGCATATGAAGCAAGATCATTGAAATGTTCTTATTTATGGTAAAAAAAATGGGGACCATCTTTCTTTTCAGAAATAATGCCAAGAGATGAATTTTTACAAATTCTGAGATTTATACGATTTGATAAGAAAACAGAACGATCTAAGAGATTACGTACAGACAAGTTTTCGTTAATATCAGAAATCTGGAATAAATTCATTTACAATAGCCAATGCTGCTACAAACCATATGCAAACATTTCAATAGACGAACAGCTGTTTCCAACAAAAGCTCGGTGCAAATTCACCCAATATATGCCAAACAAGCCACAAAAATTTGGTGTAAAGTTTTGGTTGGCAGTCGATGTTGAAACTAAATACATTGTAAATGGTTTTCCTTACTTAGGTAAAGATGAAGCCCGATCTTCAACTCCTTTAGGCGAATACGTTGTTTTACAATTAGCTGAACCATATTTACAACAAGGCAGAAATATAACAACAGATAACTTTTTTACCAGTATTCCACTTGCTAAGAAACTGTTTGCACAAAAAACTACATTGGTTGGAACAATTCGAAAAAATAAGAAAGAACTCCCAAATATAGCAAAAAACAACGATAAGATGCTTCTTTTTTCTTCGCATCACTATAAATCAGAGAACTGTATTCTTTCTATTTATCAAAGTAAACCAAAGGTGAAAGTCAACGTGTTAAGCACCAAACACACATTTGTACGATTGGTTGAAGATAATAAAAAACGTTTACCAGAAACCATAAAATTTTACAATCAAACCAAGTTTGGAGTGGACGTTGTTGATCAAATGGCTCGCAAATATAGTGTAAAAACAAAGAGTAATCGGTGGCCACTTCACATTTTTTTCAATATTTTGGATTTAGCAGCAATAAACGCGTGGGTACTGTACAAAAAATGCACAAAATCAAATATATCCAGAAAAGATTTTCTATTTCAACTGGCCGAAGAGCTTGCTCAAGAATATAAGGAAAAGAAGTTCATATCTCCAAGCATCTCTGTGGCTTCCGATAGTTTTTCGTCAGCACCTAAATTTTCAAAAATACGCCAGAATTGTCAAATTGGCTTCTGTAAAAGAAATAGGAGCTCTAATATATGTAACAAATGCAAAAAAATTGTTTGTGGAAAATGTACAAAAAAAAATTGAATATATTTGCAAAAAATGTACTGAATAAAATATTGTAAAATAATTACAAAAAATAAAACACATACCTTTATATATGTTAATACATAATTATTTTATTTAATTATCTAATTATTACCCAATTCTATTTAATTCTAAAAATATGGAAACTTTGTATTTTTTATTATACGTCAAATTGACGCCAGCCGTACAAATAGGTATATAAGAAATCTTCGTAAATCTAGTGTTAATGTAAGTTTTATATTGTAAAAAAAACTGTTTATTCGTAAATAATTTAATGTCGTTTTAGGATTCAAGAGCTCTAAAGGAAAAAATTGAAGAGCGTCGCACACTTTGCCAAAAAAACAAGCAAACTCTGCAACCTTTTGTTGCTTTTGTTGCAGATTCTTTTTGTAATTGTTTATATAGTTTAAAAATTGTCAGTAACTAATTAAATTTTTATTGCAGCTTCAATTAAAACATCATATGTGGTAATAAATGATTATATTTACAACATACAGAACCCTATAAAAGCAATTGATATATGTTTCAAATGTTTTTCTGCTCTCCATGCTCGTTTTCCTGCATCGTGTGCACCAATCTGGTTATTTTTATAAATTTACATATATAAAATTAAAACCGAACATGACAAAAAATATACTACACTGAATTCTTTGATGACTGATTTAGATCAGATTGCTAAATTAGACATATAAGGTAAAAAGATCAAAGTATTATTAACTATAAATTTATTAATTAAAGTTTTTTTTAATTTTATTTTAAATTCATTGAAACTCAT
This sequence comes from Empis stercorea, assembly GCA_949752835.1. Classification (NCBI taxonomy): domain Eukaryota; kingdom Metazoa; phylum Arthropoda; class Insecta; order Diptera; family Empididae; genus Empis; species Empis stercorea. The sequence continues at coordinate 36,308,574 of OX457089.1, forward strand.
ATTGAAACCAAGAAACTAAATTTTTAAAAGTAAAAATAAAAATTTAATATATTTTGAAATAAAATTAAATTTTTGTATAAATAAAATTTATTTTTTTGAAGCATATAAAAAAATTTAAATATTTAATAAATTGTAGTTTCAGTATGAATTAGATGTTTATATAGTTTTCATAATTTTTTTATACTTTTTATTTGAATGAATTTGTTTATTTTATACAAAAAATACAACTATGTACGTATTATATTGATTTATTAAGTAAATTATAAATTTTTACTAAGAATATTTTTAAAGTTAAATTTTTATTAACAAAACTTTTATTATTTAATAATATATTAACATGGATTCTTTTGTTTGTAAAAAACTACAAAATAAATGTAATGAATATTATGCTCATATAAAAGTTTTTCATAAGTACACAAAAGTATTCAATTGTCAATACTGCCAAAATCAAAGAAAATTTTTAAATTTTGATTCATTTAAAAGCCACATTAAAAAACATTTTGATCAAATAGAACTCTCTATAAGTAACGTACCTAGTTGCAATTCAAATAATTTAATCGAAAGTACCAATACCAGTACTTACTCGCCTGATTTACTAATTGCTACTGATACCTTACTTCCTTTACCAGATACTTTAGAAAAATTAAATTTAAATAAACTAAAAATCAAAATTGATGAAGAAAACTTGAATCTAGTTAAAGCATTATATAGTAATCAAAAAATTTGTAGAAAATCAGTTCAGGAAATTATTAGCTCAATAGACTCATGTTTAAACAATAATATTTTTAGCATTGCAGAGGGTATATTTACTGAACATTTTCAAAATAAATCTAATGATAATGTGAATAACGCTTTTATTTCTGATGTCTTTTTATTACTTCAAAATTATTTAAATCCTATCAATACCGAGCATAAGCGGAAGAATATTTTACGAAAAAATTATCAAATGCCAGACCACCAATCCGTTATTATAGGGGAACGAATTGATATGACAAGACAAGGAAATGAACAGATACTAAAAACTATTAGTGTTACGGCAAGCTTTTTATCAATAAAAAGTAGTTTAAAAACTTTTTTTGAATGTCCTGATGTTTTTTGCAAAATTGAAGATTATGTTAGCTATCTTAAAAAAAACTCTGTGAATGTTTGTAATATAATGCAGTCAAAGCTTTGGAAGTCTAAAATATCAAGTTTTAATGATACGTCAAAGGTTTTTCCGATAATTCTTTATTATGATGAGTTTAATACCAATAATGTTCTTGGATCAAAATCTGGCTTAGGAAATATAGGTGCGGTTTATGTTTCACTCCCGTGTATACTACCTGAATTTAATTCAAAACTTAATACTATATTTTTAGCGATGCTTTTTAATAGTTTAGATAAAAAGTCTTTCGGAAATAGTATATTTAAAAAAATTATTGATGAACTAATTGATTTGGAGACTAATGGAATTATAATATTTAATAAAAAAGTTTTTTTTGTGTTAGCAGCTTGCATTGGCGATAACAAAGGACTGAACTCAATGTTAGGCTTCACAGAATGTTTTGTTGCAAACTTTTTTTGCCGATTTTGTAAAATGAATCGCAACGAAACTAAAAATACAGTAAAAGAAGATATTTCCTTGTTTAGAAATAAGAACAATTATTTAAATGATTTAACTTTAAATAATGTTGCACAGACGGGGGTAATTTCAGAATGTGTGTTTAATCAAATTCCCAGTTTCCATGTTACTACAAACATGGCAGTAGATTTGATGCACGACCTTCTAGAAGGTGTACTTAACATAGAAATTTCTCTTTTATTATCAAATTTCATTTATGTAGATAATTTTTTTACTTTACGATCACTTAATGACAGAATTAATTTTTTTGATTTTGGTTTTTATCATCATATAAATAAACCATCTGAAATAATGGAGGAACATCTTAAATCAAAAAAGCTTAGGTATAGTTCATCGGAAATATTTTGGCTTACAAAATATTTAGGAATTTTAGTCGGTGATTGGATTCCAGAAAAAAACAAAAAATGGAAAGTATTTTTAGTTATAAAAGAAATCATGGAGAAACTTTTTATGGAATCAGTAAATGAAAATTCTATTTGTGAACTTGAACAATTAATTACTTACCATCATACCATATTTATAGAAACTTTCAATACTCATTTGCGACCAAAACATCACCTTATGACTCACTACAGTTATATAATGGAACAAGTGGGTCCATTGATTCATTTGTGGTCAATGCGGTTCGAGGCGAAGCATAAGGTACTCAAAGATATTGCTAATTCCACCACTTGTCGTAAAAATATTTGTTATACCATAGCTGAAAGATATTTATTGACCGATAATTACATAACAGAAAATAGATTAGTTGACAATATTAAAGAATATGGTCGAAAATTACCCTTAAATTTTTTTAAAATTAGAAAATTTGGTTTACATCAGGTGAATTTTTATTCATGGGTTAAGTTTCACAATATTAGGTATAGAAAAGGTTCTATAGTACAAATTGGATACGACGAAGAAAATTCGTTTCTAATTTTTGCAGAAATTATTTCAATTATTGTACTTTCTGATGAAACAACAAAATTTGTTGTTGAAAAATTTAATACTATTTATTACGAATACCACAGACAAGCTTTTGAAGTAGAAAGAACTAAACATATGAGCATAATTAATTTCGAAAAAAGATTAAAAATTTATTCCATGCACAAGATCAAAAATTCAATTTTTGTAATATAAATCCTGTACCTATTTTATAATTGAAAAAATAAAATATAATAAGTAACAAAATAAAGTAATGAACTAAATTTTTTTAATTGTTTTGTATCTTTTAATTTTTACTTTAAAAATATTTCTAAATTTCAGAAGTATTTTAATATAGTAAGTATAAATATAATGTTATCCTTTTAGACTGTGGGCCGCTGAACAAAAATTCCGACATTGTTATTTTTGTTTAGTGGCTCCCGGTCTATTAATTTACAGTACAATTTTTAGAAAATTTATTTTACGAAACACCTTAAAAAATTTAGTCATTATTCCAAAGTTTTTAACGATAACCATTATATTATTTAGTTACACATATTGGTTTCCTTATAGAATTCGTCAAATTCCCTCACATTTTACCAAAAGTATTTCAGTAGGACTCTTTTAAATTTTGAGTGCCACTATACAGCTTTTAATAATACCCGTAAAATAATTTAACAGCTCACGTCTTTTTCCTTAAATGTTTTGCCAAGGTCCAAGAGCTTCTAGCTTTTTTTTTTTAATGTGAGTCTTAAAAACTTTGGAAATACTCCAAAGCTTTCCAAGGTATTCATAAAATAATTTAGCCAGTGTGTGGGTTTATTTTTATCATACATGGGAAATTCCGCTGATTTTCTGCAAAAAGAATATGAAAATTATACGGTTATTGCAAATCACTTAGCAATATTATTCCAAAAATTTGAATCACTTGCCAACATTTTTTATTTGATTTCTATGATGTCGTGGATTTACAGCAAACAGCTTTAAGAAAATAAATCTAAAAATTCGCTTCTACTCCGAAGTATTTTGCATGATTACTTATATACTAAAGCAAGCTGTTTGAAAACAAATAATAATACTGCTGAAATTTTATACTACAGCTCTTAATTTTTTGAACAAATGGTATAAGAATATGACATGTGCTATAAATTTTTTTCTCTCTTTTTCTGAATATAAGACGAGATATATTTCGTAAATTTTTAAGAGAAATTACCAAAAATTGCACTATCGTAAAATCAATCAATTATTTAACACAATTGGCCAAAAAATTAACAACATTAGTGGATCTTTTTTTTCCGTGTATGATCAGTTTTAATAGTAAATTTGCGACCGTATAAATAAGGCCGAAATTGTTTAGTGGCCCAAACAATTGCGAGTAATTCTTTTTCAATTGTCGCATAGTTTTTCTCGTGTTTATTAAGAGTTCGTGAAATAAATGATATGGGATGATCGTGTTGGCTCACAACAGCCCCTAATGCGACGTTTGAAGCATCTGTGGTTAATGTGAAATGTTTATCAAAATCTGGGTATTTTAATATGGGATCAGAGGTTAATAAAGTCTTTAGTTTATTGAATGCATCTTGATAATCTTTATCAAGTAAATTAATTTTTGATCCTTTCTTTAATCATTTAGTTAAGGGATATGCTATTTTAGCATAGTCCTTTATAAATTTTCTGTAATACCCAGAAACGCCAAGAAAACTTTTTATTTCTTTCTGAGTTTTAGGTAATTGAATTTTTAGTATTGATTCGATCTTTTTTGGGTTTGGCTTTAATCCTTTATCTGTTACCACATGTCCAAGGAATTCAGTTTCATGTTTTAAAAATGAACATTTATCTAATTGGACTTTTAAATTAACTCTAGAAAGTGCGGCGAAAATTTTCTGAATATGTTCTATGTGTTCTTGTAGAGAAGTTGAGAAGATTAGAATATCGTCCATGTATACTATACAGATTTTATTTATGTATTTCTTTAATACTTTATTCATGAGCCTTTGGAAAGTGGATGGCGCGTTCTTTAAACCAAACGGCATCCTTAAAAACTCATAATGTCCCGTAGAAGTAGAAAATGCGGTTTTAATGCGGTCTTTTTCGTCTAATTCAATTTGATGAAAACCTTTCGCAAGGTCAAGAGTCGTAAAATAGTTCGCGTTTCCTAATTTTTCAAATATGTCTTCTAGGTTCGGTATAGGAAATTTATCGTCGATAGTTACGTCGTTTAATTTCCTATAATCTATCACGATTCTCCATTTTTGCTTACCATTGTTGTCCAATTTTTTTGGAACAACCCAGATAGGCGAGTTATAAGGAGAGTTAGAATGTTGAATAATCTTACTTTTCAACATTTCTTCAATTTGAATATTCACCTCGTTTTTATGGACTTCGGGATACCTATATAACTTCGAGTATAAGGGGATTTCATTTTTTGTAATAATTGAATGTTTTGTTTCATTAGTAAAAGTTAGGTCATCGTTCTCTTTATAGAATGCATTTTTGTTGCTCAAAATTGTTTTTGTTAGTTGATTTTTTTTTTCATTGTTTAAATGCAACATTTCGACATGATCAAGAACATTAAAATTATTTACTTCATTAGAAAATAATTCAATGCAATTTTCTGTATAACTATTCGCGAAGTATTCTTCTTCTTCTTTGTTCAAGAAAAATAACTGAATTTTTTGTCTCTATAACGCGATTTTTATAGTCAATAGTTGCATTTAATTCAACTAAAATGTTGTTACCAATAAGTCCGTCGAAATTATTGTGAAAATCAACTTCCAAAAATTCTACATAGAAATCTTTTTCTTTAAAAATATCAAATAAAGGAAATTTACATTTTATTGTTGAAGATACTGTATGTTTGAGTGTTTTTAATTCTTTAGTTTTAGTATGACTTTTCCATTTGGGATGGCAGATATTTGGATTTATAACGCTGAATTCAGCTCCGGTATCTAATATAAATCTTAATGTTTTTATTGGGTTATTGACTACTATATAGGGTAATTGTTTAGGCAATCTTTGTGAAAATTTTCATTCATTGATATATCCATTGGTTCTTGACCATTTCTATAAGTTTGAGAGGTTCTATTTTCGTTATACCTATTATTATTATTGTTATTGTTATTTCTATTAAAATTCATTGGTTCTTGACCATTTCTATAAGTTTGAGAGGTTCTATTTTCGTTATACCTATTATTATTATTATTGTTATTGTTATTTCTATTAAAATTTCTAAAAGAATGATCAGTGTTATATTGATTTTTATTTCTTGAAGAATTATTATTATTATAAACTCTTTTATTTTTATCTGAGTTTTCCGAAATATTGTTTTGTGTACAGTAGTGAAAATTATTATTTGGTTGTCTTTGATTGTTTTTTTGTCTATTATTATGCGAAAATCTAACTGGCCCTAAGTTTTGATAATTACCACTTTTAATAATATCGAAGGCTTCGTCAAGTGTGCCTGGTTTTCTACTATAGAGAATACTACGAGCTGGTTCAGGAAGATTATTTTTAAAAGTGTTAAAGGCAATTCTGCTATTGCTTTCAACATCTTCTGTATTTAGACCATCATTTAGGAGATAATAATTATTGAGCCTACATAGATAATGATTAATTTTATCATAGAAATCCTGAATATTAATAATTACTCTACAGGATCTCAATCTATCAATTAAAATTTCTGGTGTTAATTTTTCTCCGTGATTTCTAATAAGTATTTTTTTTATTTCGTCCCATGAAGTCGGATTTCCGTTTTGTCTTAAACTCATTTTAGCGTCATCCGTTATTTTGTCTTTTATGTACCCTACCAAGACAGAACGGTTAAACTCGTGAAGTAAACCCAGAGAGGGTTGTAGAGTATTCACTCTTTCTATGAACTCCGGTAAATCATTGGGACATTTGCCATTAAAAGGAGTTAACTTATTTACAAATTCAAGAATTAATTTAAATTTTTCGATTCCTTGCATCGTTTCCATTTTCAAACCAAATTTAAGATTTTAACTTTAGCAAAATAAATTTAATATTCAATAATTTAATTTTACAAAATTATTTTTTTTCTAATTTTTCAAAAAGGGCAAATTACACAAGTTCTTCAAATTCAATAAATTATGTAATATTAATTACAATTATTTTCTCTTTCTTCACTATTAACTTATTTTATTTTTATTATTTCGATTAAATACTTAAAATTTATTTCACTTAAATTAATAAAATATACGCTTACCGATAATTATTTAATTAGCTTCGATGAAAATAGAGATGATCTGATGCTTGTTGAAATAAGGTGATCAGCTTTTATGGTGATGATATTGTTGATATTAAGATGAATGTCTTCAATATGTTCGCATATAATCTTGTGATTCTTATTTTTTTTTTGAGATGATCTGATGCTTGTTGAAATAAGGTGATCAGCAATTATGATGATGATATTGTTGATATTAAGATGAATTTCTTTAATAAGTTCGCCTCACAAGATTCTTATTTTTAGAGAATATTATTTTTATATTCTTCAAAACAAAATATAATTTATTTCACAAAAAATTATTGTTAACTGATTTTAATATTTGGTTATTATTATATCACACAAAATTGTTTTTCGTGTCGTTAGATTATTATTTAACCAAAATTTATTACACAAAATTGTTTTTTGCCTTGATGAATCTATTATACCAAAAATTGTTATTTATTTTTATAATTTTTTTTGTTAGGATCTGTAACAGTTAATTATTATATTACAAAACTTTTTTTTGTTTTAATTAATCTTATGGCACAAAAATTATTTTCCTGTAGTCTATAGATTATTAATTAATAATTGTAGCGAGCGAGGTTCTAATTTTTTTTTTTATTACTTTAAAAATCCGGAAGACTGCGCCAGTAAATAAATTGAACTTTTATTTTTGGTTGTTAGAAATAGACTGCCTTTATTTTGAACAATTAACTTATAATTACAATTTATTTTTACAAAGTTTCTCACGCTTAATAATTATTCTTATTCTAAATAATTTTAAAAGTGCAAGCTCGGCATCTGCGATTCAAAATTATATTTGATACTTTGAATTTAAATTATATTTGATGTTTTGTATTTTAATAAAAAATAAGATAAAAACTGTGGGAAAGGAAATTAGGTTTTGAATTATTATGGAATATGGAATTTAAGAACAAGTAAACGTGGGAAGTTATAGTCCGAATATAACAATATATATAAATCCTCACCTGGCCATAACTCTTAAACGGCTTGACCGATTGAGCTCAAATGTGGAAGTTGAGCTCGGGCCACCAAAGGCTTGGTACCCTATAAATTTGGGGCCTTCTTGATGAAGAGGAAGGGGCCGCGGAGGGCCTCTATTTTTGAATGTACCAAGAAAACCATGTGGGGTATCAAATGAAAGGTCTTGACGAGTATATCTCATTGGACTGTAGTCCGGGGGGCGCCGTGGGTCATGTCGGGCTCGAATCGGGCTAATGTGGGGCTCCATAATACAAAAAATCATGTGGGGTATCAAATGAAAGGTCTGGACGAGTACATCTCATTGAGCGGTAGTCCGGGGGTCATGTCGGGCTCAAAATGGGGGCAATGTTTGGCCCTATAATACAAAAAAATCATGTGGGGTATCAAATGAAAGGTCTCCAACAGTACATCTAAATGGTCAGTAATCCGGAGGGCGCCGTGAGTCATCTCGGGTCCAAAACGGGGTAATGTGGGGCCCCATCATACAAAAAATCATGTGGGGTATCAAATGAAAGGTTTTGAAGAGGACATCTTGTTGAGTACTCCGAGAGGTACACTGGGTCTTGTGGGACCCATAATGCAAAGAGACATGAGGTATCAAATAAAAGGTATTGAAGAATACATCTCGTTGCGCAGTCCGTTGGGTTTCGTAATTCATGTTAGGGCCCAAAACTTGTGTCATGCGGGGGCCCATCATAAAAAAATCATGTGGGGCATCAAATGAAAGGTCTTGAAGAGTAGTCCGAGCAGTACCCTGGGTCATGTGGAGCCAATTATACAAAAAAACATGTAGGGCACCGGGGGCCATGGAAGGCCCAAAACATCGGCCACATGTGGAATTCCAAATCATGGGCCATTAGGAGCTCAAACAAATCATTCCCAAGTTGTCAAAGTATTTAAAAATTTTTAGTCGGTTAAATGAATAAATTTTTGACCGACTAAAAAGTGTAAAATAAAAAATATAAATAAAAAAAGTTTTTTAAAAATACTTTCCCTTAAAGAAATATTCAACTAAAAAGTAATAAACAAGCAAATAATACCATTTCTCTATACAAGACTCCGCCGGCGTACTACTTTTGCGAGCCGTAAACGTAAGGATTATGCACAGTTTGGAACATGAATTTTAGAAAAAACAGCGTAACGCCTGTTCGTACCGCAACCATGCCGTCTTAGCGAGCCGCCTTCCTGCCGCCTGAGCGGTACAATTTTGTACCGCCTGGGCTGTAGGATTTCGCACCGCCTGGGCTGTACGATTTCGCACCGCCTGTGCATTACGAATGCGACTCTTCTATATATTCTTCATAGCAAATTAAAATGCAAAAATAAACAGATATAGATAATTATAACTTTTTTAAGTATATTTAAATATTATATAATAATGATAATAATGATAAACTTAATGATAATAAATAACATTAATTTAACATTAATATAACAATTAAAAATTACATATGAATTATATTTTTTTCAAAAAAAACTTAAAAGGCTTCGTCTGCTCGTTTTTGTTTACTTTGTGTTTCTGATCTTTTTTTCTGTTTTTCGTTTCGGATCTTTGGCGTATTGAAACTATTTTTTGATTATTTCATTTATTTCCGGAATCCTAGCAGCCGGAAACTTTCCCAATGCACACTCTAAAATATAAAATGAGTAATATATATATTAAAAAGTAAATTAAAATTAATATCAACACAATTACCTTTAATCATATTAATTATTCTAAAAGATTTTATAGCAATATTGTCATTATTGCCACATCATAAATATTTGCAGGCAGCTTCATCGGTTAATACACTTCTTAAACATTCTCGAATGTATTTATCTAATGAATGGTTGTGAAATGCTTTAAATGTGTTTATCTGAAAATTATATTATTATTGTAAAAGCCAATTTTAATTCGATTTCAATTTTGTTAACCTTTTTTTAAATTAATTATTGAAATTTAATGTAAATAACTTACCAATGTTAACTCATAATTTTCTTCTGTAATTATTTCATTTAGTTCTCTAAATCTTTCAGTTGTAGGCTTTTCTTCAAAAAATAAATTTTAAAAAAATAATTTGTAACGTCAAATTGACCTGTAAATGAAAGAGCCGCTAACTATTCGTTTTCATATCGTAAGAGCATTACTTTTTCGTATCGCAACAGCATACGAAAAAGTAGTATTTTTATATGAAGAGCTGACTCCGCCGGCGTTCAGAATTCGCACCGCCAAAAACAACTCGTAAATTTTCTTAGAGGGTAATATTGCTTTTATGTCATTTTACATATATTTCATTTTTTCAATTTTTCATTTTACATATATGTATTTCATTTTAAAAAAATTAACAGGAATTCAAGTTAAGTTATTCTTTAATTTCTTTTTATATAAAAATTAAAATTTATAAATTTAAATTAAATAATTAATAAAATTTATAGTTTGTTTTTTAACAAACAGTTACTTTTGTATATTCTGTTTTTAGCATTTCGAATTGCTAATCTAAAATTATTTTCAAATTGAGAATAACCAAAATCTCCAGTTTTGACTGCTTCTAGTGATATAAAATCATGCATTAATAATAATACTATTGGCAAAAGATATAAAAAAAATTACCGAAAAAAAATATTTAAATAACTTGATATTTTTCAACGCAAGCTTATTTTTTACTCCATCCCAATTTATTTCTAGGATAGTTTCGTTTGAAAATATTTGGTTTATACATTTTGATGGGGTTTCTGTACCAACCATTTCTTTTATGCAAAAAATCTGTCAGAATTCAAATTAATTATAAAGTCTATAAATATATTAATTTGTGTACAAAATTCTTATAACTAAGTTATATAACTAAGTCTTCCTTCGGTATATCTTGTATGAAGTCGTCAATTTTCACTAAATACGCCAAGAGTTTTTATCGGAAATAGTTGCAAATCGCGTTTTTCAGAATATAATCTTTTCGAAATTTTTTCTAGAAGCACTGTATGTCTGTCAAGAATTTTATTCATAGAATTAATTTTTTCCACCAACAATCAATGGCTGTCGCCTGCAATATATATTAGCTGTGTTTTTTTCAAACGGGTCTTGGTCAAGGTTTTCATTTTTATATGAAAAACAACAACAACATAACCCAGATATTTATCTGGTTCAAGGTTTTGAAACCTGAATAGATTTAATGTGAAAATTTACAAACAGATGGCGGTGCAAACAAAATTAGATAAAAAATCTTTTCTTAGTGATTTATTTTTTTAAAAATACTGTAAAAATATAAAAAAATTCACAAATATATGTTGCTGAGATGTTATTAGCCTTTTTTAAAACTATTTATATATACGAATAAAAATTATCATATATACATAGAATTAAAATGATGACAAACCGGTACCACCTGTTGAAATTTATGAAACCCGAATAAATGATCCTTATCGTTTTTTTCAAACCTTGACCCAGACCCATTTGAAAAAAACACAGCTATTGTAAATAAATATTGTAATTACAGCATAAAAAATAAATATAAGTACAATTTCCATTTACGTATTTGGTTACAGGTACATGTTTTTGATGACGAAATTTGATTTCGCGTCATTTGGTTTTCTATTAAAATAAAAAAATAAAATAAAATAAAAGTTTTAATAACATTTATTATACCATACCTTCATTTTCCTTATTTTCATTGCACTTCAGAACTGCTGTGCCATATTCATAATTTAGTTTGAAGCGTTTAGATAGCGGTTGATTTTCAATTTCAGCAGAACTTACAGACGAGTTATCATAAACAAATTGACTTGAAGGCGAGTTATCATAAATTAATTCAGTTGAAGTTTTTGGTACTTGACTTACTGTCAAAAAATCATTATAATTTTGAGGGCTATCCATTTGATCAGACTCATTATCTAGTAATAAGTTTGCTTTTTTAGCTATCTTAGTTGGTAGTTTTATTAAGTTATTTGTTTTATCTACAAGAAATATTGTAAGCAATAAAAATTTAGAAATAAAAGAAATATTACCAGTATTGTAATGCTTAAGAAGACACTGGGTTCGTTCTTCCATTGTGCCTTCAAAAACAGAAAAAATATTATAAATATTATTTTAATTTTACCTTATTTAAAAAAAAATACTTTAAGAATGGCAATGATGTAATACAGGTATTAAAACAAAACCATTATCCACTGGAAATCCTACAACTTTGCACGCGTGATATATTTCTTCTTTCTCATATAGATTTTTAGCAAAGCATATACCCAGAGTGGATATAGATTCAAAGGGTTTTTCAAAATAGTTACGCATTTCTAAAAATCTCAAACCAATAACATATTCTTCTCATTGACTGCTTCTGAAAAAACCTTTGATTTGTATAGGAATTATGGGTTTAATGTAACATTAAATATTTGGTGTAGAATCCGTTAAGCAGAACATTTCGAAATAATAATTTCTATATATAGGAGAAGATTTTACACTTGTGACTTTTTTTATTAAGTTTTTTGGTCCATTCTTATGCATAATTTCGTAGTTTAGTATAGAACTACGTTCCGTAATACGGTTATACAATTGTTGTAATATATTTGTTGGTCGCCGACAATCTTTTTTCAAAATCTGCATAGAATTTTATGCTGAGAAACTGTCTACGTTGCCATATAATTTAATACATTCAGTCAAATGCAACAAATTATGGACAATATAGCTAACTTTATCTTTCCCATATAAAAATGTAAAATTATGTACAAAAGTTTCAAGCATTTCTTGAACAGTATCCAAATTCTTATTGTAATTTTTAGGACAAGAAACAAGTCTGTATGCTCCATATAATAAGAGGAAATGTTCATATAAGTCCATATCAAGTACATCTTTCAATAAAACAATACCTGTATATAAGACAAATTGGCGAAATTCTGTTGCTTTCCATCTAGGTAACTCTTCGAAGCTTCTAGGTTTTCTACAAAATTCTTTTGGTACGAAAGATTTCATAGATATAAATTTTATATCTAAGTTGTTCTTTTCAATATTGCTTAATTTTGTCCTAAAGTGGTTATTACTCCAAATTGATATTAAATTTTTTTTTGTAACGCCTAAATCAATTAAATGCATAACATCTAATGGAAATTGAGAAATCATATTAATGTTGATTTCTTATAATGGATGAACGTGATCTTGGAAAAATTTATTGTGATAAGATTTATCCGAACGATTTTTAAAATCATAATCTGTTCTTAATAAAGCCGTTGTAGTACTATAAGTTAATCTATTACATATTTTCTTTCCCTTTTGTGTACATTTTGAACACCCATTTCGAGAAGTGTGGCCAACAGCATCAGTTAAAAATGCCTTAGCTGGAGCATCACAAATAAAAGTTCTAATTTTTAACGTCCTATTTTTTCCATTTATTTCTACACCAGAATTTTGTAAATATTTATATTCTGTGACGCAATCATTTAAATATTCATGAACTTTTTCAGGTTTCTTAGCACCCAAGTAAGCTCCAATTAGAAAGGGATTGACCTGTTTATAATTGGAAATTGCTCCCAATATTGGCCATAACGTCTGTCTCGAGCTTTTAAATAATGGTAAGCCATCTACACCAATATCAATTAAAAGTGTTTCGATAGAGTCAGGTAATATTAATTTTAACGCTTTAATACTCAGTTCTATCCCAAAATGGTAATATTCTCCAGGTGTAACAGTGATTGTTCTTATTTTACCAGTTTTATTTTCAATCAGAGTTTTTGTGCAGGTTGGCACATTGATACCATCATTATTTAATATTTTTAGAAGATCGTCACAAGCTATTCGTCTTATTTTATGCTTTATGTACCAATCTGCAATATTCTTCGAAATATTTTTACTGTCTCTACTTTGTAGAGAAATGGGTTGCAAGTTATCATTATTTGCTGAAAATATATTTTGCATTTCCATTTCCAGTCTTTCACTTTTTTGATATTCAGCATAACCATCACCATCATCATGTATAGCTTCATAGTCTTCACATACATTATTTTCTATTCTTTGATTATGATCACGATCAATATTCGCAGATTCTTTTGCTACTAGACGCCTAAAATGTCTCTTACTTATACCACAAATTTTTTTGCTCATTTCTAATTTTTATAATTGTAATTACCTTTATCCAAAAAATATTGATCGTGATCATAATCAAATTGATTCTTTGATATTCTATTCTTTGATTATGATCACGATCAATATTCGCAGATTCTTTTGCTACTAGACGCCTAAAATGTCTCTTACTTATACCACAAATTTTTTTGCTCATTTCTAATTTTTATAATTGTAATTACCTTTATCCAAAAATTATGAAGACATTATATCAAAGTAGAGTTTATTACTTTCCCTTTTATGAATTCACACTTCCAGTATATATATATATATGGCCATATGGCTCACCTGGCCATAACCCATAAACGGCTTGACCGATTGAGCTAAAAAGTGGATCTCGTGTTTTCAAATGCTTGGTACCCTATAAATTTGGGGCCTTCTTGATGAAGAGGAAGGGGCCGCGGAGTGCCTCTATTTTTGAATGTACCAAGAAAACCATGTGGGGTATCAAATGAAAGGTCTTGACGAGTACATCTCATTGAGCGCTAGTCCGAGGGGCCCCGTGGGTCATGTCGGGCACAAAAAAGGGCATGTTGGGCCCCATAATAAAAAAAGTCATGTGGGGTATCAAATAAAAGGTCTTGAAGAGTACATCTCAATGGGGCGTAGTCCGTTGGGTGCCGTGGGTCATGCCGGGCCCAAAAAGGGGCCAGGGTGGGCCCCATCATACAAAAATCATGTAGGTATCAAATGAAAGGTCTTTAACAGTACATCTCAATGGTAGTATTTCGTGGGGCGCCGTGAGATCACATATACTGGCTAAAACGGGGACAATGTTGGGCCCCATAATACAAAAAATCATGTAAGGGTATGAAATGAAAAGTCTTGAAGTGTACATCTCAATGGGAAGTATTTCGTGGGGCGCCGTGAGACATGTAGTGGCTAAAACGGGGGCAATGTTGGGCCCCATAATACAAAAAATCATGTAAGGGTATGAAATGAAAAGTCTTGAAGTGTACATCTCAATGGGAAGTATTTCGTGGGGCGCTGTGAGCTATGTAGGGGCTAAAACGGGGGCAATCTTGGGCTTCATAATACAAAAAATCATGTTAGGGTATGAAATGAAAGGTCTTGAAGTGTACATCTCAATGGGAAGTATTTCGTGGGGCGCTGTGAGTTATGTAGGGGCTAAAACGGGGCAATTCCACCAACAATCGATGGCTGTCGCCTGCAATATATATTAGCTGTGTTTTTTTCAAACGGGTCTGGGTCAAGGTTTTCATTTTTATATGAAAAACAACAACAACATAACCCAGATATTTATCTGGTTCAAGGTTTTGAAACCCGAATAGATTTAATGTGGAAATTTACAAACAGATGGCGGTGCAAACAAAATTAGATAAAAAATCTTTTCTTAGTGATTTATTTTTTTAAAAATACTGTAAAAATATAAAAAACTTCAAAAATATATGTTGCTAAGATGTTATTAGCCTTTTTTAAAACTATTCATATATACGAATAAAAAAAATTATCATATGTACATAGAATTAAAATGATGACAAACCGGTACCACCTGTTCAAATTTATGAAACCCGAATAAATGATCTTTATCGTTTTTTTTCAAACCTTGACCCAGACCCATTTGAAAAAAACACAGCTATTGTAAATAAATATTGTAATTACAGCATAAAAAATAAATATAAGTACAATTTCCATTTACGTATTTGGTTACAGGTACATGTTTTTGATGACGAAATTTGATTTCGCGTCATTTGGTTTTCTATTAAAATAAAAAAATAAAATAAAATAAAAGTTTTAATAACATTTATTATACCATACCTTCATTTTCCTTATTTTCATTGCACTTCACAACTGCTGTGCCATATTCATAATTTAGTTTGAAGCGTTTAGATAGCGGTTGACTTTCAATTTCAGCAGAACTTGAAGACGAGTTATCATAAACAAATTGACTTGAAGGCGAGTTATCATAAATTAATTCAGTTGAAGTTTTTGGTACTTGACTTACTGTCAAAATATCATTATAATTTTGAGGGCTATCCATTTGATCAGACTCATTATCTAGTAATAAGTTTGCTTTTTTAGCTATCTTAGTTGGTAGTTTTATTAAGTTATTTGTTTTATCTACAAGAAATATTGTAAGCAATAAAAATTTAGAAATAAAAGAAATATTACCAGTATTGTAATGCTTAAGAAGACACTGGGTTCGTTCTTCCATTGTGCCTTCAAAAACAGAAAAAATATTATAAATATTATTTTAATTTTACCTTATTTAAAAAAAAATACTTTAAGAATGGCAATGATGTAATACAGGTATTAAAACAAAACCATTATCCACTGGAAATCCTACAACTTTGCACGCGTGATATATTTCTTCTTTCTCATATAGATTTTTAGCAAAGCATATACCCAGAGTGGATATAGATTCAAAGGGTTTTTCAAAATAGTTACGCATTTCTAAAAATCTCAAACCAATACCATATTCTTCTCATTGACTGCTTCTGAAAAAACCTTTAATTTGTATAGGAATTATGGGTTTAATGTAACATAAAATATTTGGTGTAGAATCCGTTAAGCAGAACATTTCGAAATAATAATTTCTATATATAGGAGAAGATTTTACACTTGTGACTTTTTTTATTAAGTTTTTTGGTCCATTTTTATGCATAATTTCGTAGTTTAGTATAGAATTACGTTCCGTAATACGGTTATACAATTGTTGTAATATATTTGTTGGTCGCCGACAATCTTTTTTCAAAATCTGCATAGAATTTTGTATATGCTGAGAAACTGTCTACGTTGCCATATAATTTAATACATTCAGTCAAATGCAACAAATTATGGACATTATAGCTAACTTTATCTTTCCCATATAAAAATGTAAAATTATGTACAAAAGTTTCAAGCATTTCTTGAAGAGTATCCAAATTCTTATTGATATTTTTAGGACAAGAAACAAGTCTGTATGCTCCATATAATAAGAGGAAATGTTCATATAAGTCCATATCAAGTACATCTTTCAATAAAACAATACCTGTATATAAGACAAATTATGTAGGGGCTAAAACGGGGGCAATCTTGGGCTTCATAATACAAAAAATCATGTTAGGGTATGAAATGAAAGGTCTTGAAGTGTACATCTCAATGGGAAGTATTTCGTGGGGCGCTGTGAGTTATGTAGGGGCTAAAACGGGGGCAATTCCACCAACAATCGATGGCTGTCGCCTGCAATATATATTAGCTGTGTTTTTTTCAAACGGGTCTGGGTCAAGGTTTTCATTTTTATATGAAAAACAACAACAACATAACCCAGATATTTATCTGGTTCAAGGTTTTGAAACCCGAATAGATTTAATGTGGAAATTTACAAACAGATGGCGGTGCAAACAAAATTAGATAAAAAATCTTTTCTTAGTGATTTATTTTTTTAAAAATACTGTAAAAATATAAAAAACTTCAAAAATATATGTTGCTAAGATGTTATTAGCCTTTTTTAAAACTATTCATATATACGAATAAAAAAAATTATCATATGTACATAGAATTAAAATGATGACAAACCGGTACCACCTGTTCAAATTTATGAAACCCGAATAAATGATCTTTATCGTTTTTTTTCAAACCTTGACCCAGACCCATTTGAAAAAAACACAGCTATTGTAAATAAATATTGTAATTACAGCATAAAAAATAAATATAAGTACAATTTCCATTTACGTATTTGGTTACAGGTACATGTTTTTGATGACGAAATTTGATTTCGCGTCATTTGGTTTTCTATTAAAATAAAAAAATAAAATAAAATAAAAGTTTTAATAACATTTATTATACCATACCTTCATTTTCCTTATTTTCATTGCACTTCAGAACTGCTGTGCCATATTCATAATTTAGTTTGAAGCGTTTAGATAGCGGTTGACTTTCAATTTCAGCAGAACTTGAAGACGAGTTATCATAAACAAATTGACTTGAAGGCGAGTTATCATAAATTAATTCAGTTGAAGTTTTTGGTACTTGACTTACTGTCAAAATATCATTATAATTTTGAGGGCTATCCATTTGATCAGACTCATTATCTAGTAATAAGTTTGCTTTTTTAGCTATCTTAGTTGGTAGTTTTATTAAGTTATTTGTTTTATCTACAAGAAATATTGTAAGCAATAAAAATTTAGAAATAAAAGAAATATTACCAGTATTGTAATGCTTAAGAAGACACTGGGTTCGTTCTTCCATTGTGCCTTCAAAAACAGAAAAAATATTATAAATATTATTTTAATTTTACCTTATTTAAAAAAAATACTTTAAGAATGGCAATGATGTAATACAGGTATTAAAACAAAACCATTATCCACTGGAAATCCTACAACTTTGCACGCGTGATATATTTCTTCTTTCTCATATAGATTTTTAGCAAAGCATATACCCAGAGTGGATATAGATTCAAAGGGTTTTTCAAAATAGTTACGCATTTCTAAAAATCTCAAACCAATACCACATTCTTCTCACTGACTGCTTCTGAAAAAACCTTTAATTTGTATAGGAATTATGGGTTTAATGTAACATAAAATATTTGGTGTAGAATCCGTTAAGCAGAACATTTCGAAATAATAATTTCTATATATAGGAGAAGATTTTACACTTGTGACTTTTTTTATTAAGTTTTTTGGTCCATTTTTATGCATAATTTCGTAGTTTAGTATAGAATTACGTTCCGTAATACGGTTATACAATTGTTGTAATATATTTGTTGGTCGCCGACAATCTTTTTTCAAAATCTGCATAGAATTTTCTATATGCTGAGAAACTGTCTACGTTGCCATATAATTTAATACATTTAGTCAAATGCAACAAATTATGGACATTATAGCTAACTTTATCTTTCCCATATAAAAATGTAAAATTATGTACAAAAGTTTCAAGCATTTCTTGAACAGTATCCAAATTCTTATTGTAATTTTTAGGACAAGAAACAAGTCTGTATGCTCCATATAATAAGAGGAAATGTTCATATAAGTCCATATCAAGTACATCTTTCAATAAAACAATACCTGTATATAAGACAAATTGGCGAAATTCTGTTGCTTTCCATCTAGGTAACTCTTCGAAGCTTCTAGGTTTTCTACAAAATTCTTTTGGTACGAAAGATTTCATAGATATAAATTTTATATCTAAGTTGTTCTTTTCAATATTGCTTAATTTTGTCCTAAAGTGGTTATTACTCCAAATTGATATTAAATTTTTTTTTGTAACGCCTAAATCAATTAAATGCATAACATCTAATGGAAATTGAGAAATCATATTAATGTTGATTTCTTATAATGGATGAACGTGATCTTGGAAAAATTTATTGTGATAAGATTTATCCGAACGATTTTTAAAATCATAATCTGTTCTTAATAAAGCCGTTGTAGTACTATAAGTTAATCTATTACATATTTTCTTTCCCTTTTGTGTACATTTTGAACACCCATTTCGAGAAGTGTGGCCAACAGCATCAGTTAAAAATGCCTTAGCTGGAGCATCACAAATAAAAGTTCTAATTTTTAACGTCCTATTTTTTCCATTTATTTCTACACCAGAATTTTGTAAATATTTATATTCTGTGACGAAATCATTTAAATATTCATGAACTTTTTCAGGTTTCTTAGCACCCAAGTAAGCTCCAATTAGAAAGGGATTGACCTGTTTATAATTGGAAATTGCTCCCAATATTGGCCATAACGTCTGTCTCGAGCTTTTAAATAATGGTAAGCCATCTACACCAATATCAATTAAAAGTGTTTCGATAGAGTCAGGTAATATTAATTTTAACGCTTTAATACTCAGTTCTATCCCAAAATGGTAATATTCTCCAGGTGTAACAGTGATTGTTCTTATTTTACCAGTTTTATTTTCAATCAGAGTTTTTGTGCAGGTTGGCACATTGATACCATCATTATTTAATATTTTTAGAAGATCGTCACAAGCTATTCGTCTTATTTTATGCTTTATGTACCAATCTGCAATATTCTTCGAAATATTTTTACTGTCTCTACTTTGTAGAGAAATGGGTTGCAAGTTATCATTATTTGCTGAAAATATATTTTGCATTTCCATTTCCAGTCTTTCACTTTTTTGATATTCAGCATAACCATCACCATCATCGTATAGCTTCATAGTCTTCACATACATTATTTTCTATTCTTTGATTATGATCACGATCAATATTCGCAGATTCTTTTGCTACTAGACGCCTAAAATGTCTCTTACTTATACCACAAATTTTTTTGCTCATTTCTAATTTTTATAATTGTAATTACCTTTATCCAAAAATTATGAAGACATTATATCAAAGTAGAGTTTATTACTTCCCCTTTTATGAATTCACACTTCCAGTATATATATATATATATATATATATATATATATAAATATATATGTATATATATATATATCTCCTCACCTGGCCATAACCCATAAACGGCTTGACCGATTGAGCTAAAATTTGGAAGTGGATCTCGTGTTTTCAAATGCTTGGTACCCTATAAATTTGGGGCCTTCTTGATGAAGAGGAAGGGGCCGCGGAGTGCCTCTATTTTTGAATGTACCAAGAAAACCATGTGGGGTATCAAATGAAAGGTCTTGACGAGTACATCTCATTGAGCGCTAGCCCGGGGGGCCTCGGGCAAAAAAAAGGGCATGTTGGGCCCCATAATAAAAAAAGTCATGTGGGGTATCAAATAAAAGGTCTTGAAGAGTACATCTCAATGGGGCGTAGTCCGTTGGGTGCCGTGGGTCATGCCGGGCCCAAAAAGGGGCCAGGGTGGGCCCCATCATACAAAAATCATGTAGGTATCAAATGAAAGGTCTTTAACAGTACATCTCAATGGTAGTATTTCGTGGGGCGCCGTGAGATCACATGTACTGGCTAAAACGGGGGCAATGTTGGGTCCCATAATACAAAAAATCATGTAAGGGTATGAAATGAAAAGTCTTGAAGTGTACATCTCAATAGGAAGAATTTTGTGGGGCGCCGTGAGACATGTAGTGGCTAAAACGGGGGCAATGTTGGGCCCCATAATACAAAAAATCATGTAAGGGTATGAAATGAAAAGTCTTGAAGTGTACATCTCAATGGGAAGTATTTCGTGGGGCGCTGTGAGTTATGTAGGGGCTAAAACGGGGGCAATCTTGGGCTCCATAATACAAAAAATCATGTTAGGGTATGAAATGAAAGGTCTTGAAGTGTACCTCTCAATGGGAAGTATTTCGTGGGGCGCTGTGAGTTATGTAGGGGCTAAAACGGGGGCAATTCCACCAACAATCGATGGCTGTCGCCTGCAATATATATTAGCTGTGTTTTTTTCAAACGGGTCTGGGTCAAGGTTTTCATTTTTATATGAAAAACAACAACAACATAACCCAGATATTTATCTGGTTCAAGGTTTTGAAACCTGAATAGATTTAATGTGGAATTTTACAAACAGATGGCGTTGCAAACAAATTTAGATAAAAAATCTTTTCTTAGTGATTTATTTTTTTTTAAATACTGTAAAAATATAAAAAACTTCAAAAATATATGTTGCTAAGATGTTATTAGCCTTTTTTAAAACTATTCATATATACGAATAAAAAAAATTATCATATGTATAAAGAATTAAAATGATGACAAACCGGTACCACCTGTTCAAATTTATGAAACCCGAATAAATGATCCTTATCGTTTTTTTCAAACCTTGACCCAGACCCATTTGAAAAAAACACAGCTATTGTAAATAAATATTGTAATTACAGCATAAAAAATAAATATAAGTACAATTTCCATTTACGTATTTGGTTACAGGTACATGTTTTTGATGACGAAATTTGATTTCGCGTCATTTGGTTTTCTATTAAAATAAAAAAAATAAATAAAATAAAAGTTTTAATAACATTTATTATATCATACCTTCATTTTCCTTATTTTCATTGCACTTCAGAACTGCTGTGCCATATTCATAATTTAGTTTGAAGCGTTTAGATAGCGGTTGACTTTCAATTTCAGCAGAACTTGAAGACGAGTTATCATAAACAAATTGACTTGAAGGCGAGTTATCATAAATTAATTCAGTTGAAGTTTTTGGTACTTGACTTACTGTCAAAAAATCATTATAATTTTGAGGGCTATCCATTTGATCAGACTCATTATCTAGTTATAAGTTTGTTTTTTTAACTATCTTAGTTGGTAGTTTTATTAAGTTATTTGTTTTATCTACAAGAAATATTGTAAGCAATAAAAATTTAGAAATAAAAGAAATATTACTAGTATTGTAATGCTTAAGAAGACACTGGGTTTGTTCTTCCATTGTGCCTTCAAAAACAGAAAAAATATTATAAATATTATTTTAATTTTACCTTATTTAAAAAAAATACTTTAATAATGGCAATGATGTAATACAGGTATTAAAACAAAACCATTATCGACTGGAAATCCTACAACTTTGCACGCGTGATATATTTCTTCTTTCTCATATAGCTTTTTAGCAAAGCATATACCCAGAGTGGATATAGATTCAAAGGGTTTTTCAAAATAGTTACGCATTTCTAAAAATCTCAAACCAATACCATATTCTTCTCATTGACTGCTTCTGAAAATACCTTTAATTTGTATAGGAATTATGGGTTTAATGTAACATAAAATATTTGGTGTAGAATCCGTTGAGCAGAACATTTCGAAATAATAATTTCTATATATAGGAGAAGATTTTACACTTGTGACTTTTTTTATTAAGTTTTTTGGTCCATTTTTATGCATAATTTCGTAGTTTAGTATAGAATTACGTTCCGTAATACGGTTATGCAATTCTTGTAATATATTTGTTGGGCGCCGACAATCTTTTTTCAAAATCTGCATAGAATTTTCTATATGCTGAGAAACTGTCTACGTTGCCATATAATTTAATACATTCAGTCAAATACAACAAATTATGGACATTATAGCTAACTTTATCTTTCCCATATAAAAATGTAAAATTATGTACAAAAGTTTCAAGCATTTCTTGAACAGTATCCAAATTCTTATTGTAATTTTTAGGACAAGAAACAAGTCTGTATGCTCCATATAATAAGAGGAAATGTTCATATAAGTCCATATCAAGTACATCTTTCAATAAAACAATACATGTATATAAGACAAATTGGCGAAATTCTGTTGCTTTCCATCTAGGTAACTCTTCGAAGCTTCTAGGTTTTCTACAAAATTCTTTTGGTACGAAAGATTTCATAGATATAAATTTCATATCTAAGTTGCTCTTTCCAATATTGCTTAATTTTGTCCTAAAGTGGTTATTACTCCAAATTGATATTAAAATTTTTTTTGTAACGCCTAAATCAATTAAATGCATAACATCTAAAGGAAATTGAGAAATCATATTAATGTTGATTTCTTATAATGGATGAACGTGATCTTGGAAAAATTTATTGTGATAAGATTTATCCGAACGATTTTTAAAATCATAATCTGTTCTTAATAAAGCCGTTGTAGTACTATAAGTTAATCTATTACATATTTTCTTTCCCTTTTGTGTACATTTTGAACACCCATTTCGAGAAGTGTGGCCAACAGCATCAGTTAAAAATGCCTTAGCTGGAGCATCACAAATAAAAGTTCTAATTTTTAACGTCCTATTGTTTCCATTTATTTCTACACCAGAATTTTGTAAATATTTATATTCTGTGACGAAATCATTTAAATATTCATGAACTTTTTCAGGTTTCTTAGCACCCAAGTAAGCTCCAATTAGAAAGGGATTGACCTGTTTATAATTGGAAATTGCTCCCAATATTGACCATAACGTCTGTCTCGAGCTTTTAAATAATGGTAAGCCATCTACACCAATATCAATTAAAAGTGTTTCGATAGAGTCAGGTAATATTAATTTTAACGCTTTAATACTCAGTTCTATCCCAAAATGGTAATATTCTCCAGGTGTAACAGTGATTGTTCTTATTTTACCAGTTTTATTTTCAATCAGAGTTTTTGTGCAGGTTGGCACATTGATACCATCATTATTTAATATTTTTAGAAGATCGTCACAAGCTATTCGTCTTATTTTATGCTTTATGTACCAATCTGCAATATTCTTCGAAATATTTTTACTGTCTCTACTTTGTAGAGAAATGGGTTGCAAGTTATCATTATTTGCTGAAAATATATTTTGCATTTCCATTTCCAGTCTTTCACTTTTTTGATATTCAGCGTCACCATCACCATCATCATGTATAGCTTCATAGTCTTCACATACATTATTTTCTATTCTTTGATTATGATCACGATCAATACTCGCAGATTCTTTTGCTACTAGACGCCTAAAATGTCTCTTACTTATACCACAATTTTTTTTGCTCATTTCTAATTTTTATAATTGTATTACCTTTATCCAAAAAATTATGAAGACATTATATCAAAGTAGAGTTTATTACTTTCCCTTTTATGAATTCACACTTCCAGTATATATATATATATATATATATATATCTCCTCACCTGGCCATAAGCCTTAAACGGCTTGACCGATTGAGCTAAAATTTGGAAGTTGATCTCGTGTTATCAAATTCTTGGTACCCTATAAATTTGGGGCCTTCTTGATGAAGAGGAAGGGGCCGCGGAGGGCCTCTATTTTTGAATGTACCATGAAAACCATGTGGGGTATCAAATGAAAGGTCTTGACGAGTACATCTCATTGAGCGCTAGTTCGGGGGTCCCCGTGGGTCATGTGTTGGGCCCTATAATAAAAAAAAGTCATGTGGGGTATCAAATGAAAGGTCTTGAAGTGTACATCTCAATAAGGCGTAGTCCGTTGGGTGCCGTGGGTCATGCCGGGCCCAAAAAGGGGCCAGGGTGGGCCCCATCATACAACAATCATGAAGGTATCAAAAGGTCTTTAACAGTACATCTCAATGGTAGTATTTCGTGGGGCGCCGTGAGATCACATGTAGTGGCTACAACGGGGTAATGTTGTGCCCCATAATGCAAAATATCATGTAAGGGTATGAAATGAAAAGTCTTGAAGTGTACATCTCAATGGGAAGTATTTCGTGGGGCGCTGTGAGTTCTGTAGGGGCTAAAACGGGGGCAATGTTGGGCTCCATAATACAAAAAATCATGTAAGGGTATGAAATGAAAGGTCTTGCAATGTACATCTCAATGGGAAGTATTTCGTGGGGCGCTGTGAGTTATGTAGGGGCTAAAACGGGGGCAATTCCACCAACAATCGATGGCTGTCGCCTGCAATATATATTAGCTGTGTTTTTTTCAAACGGGTCTGGGTCAAGGTTTTCATTTTTATATGAAAAACAACAACAACATAACCCAGATATTTATCCGGTTCAAGGTTTTGAAACCTGAATAATTTAATGTGGAAATTTACAAACAGATGGCGGTGCATACAAAATTAGATAAAAAATATTTTCTTAGTGATTTATTTTTTTAAAAATACTGTAAAAATATAAAAAAAATTCAAAAATATATGTTGCTAAGATGTTATTAGCCTTTTTTAAAACTATTCATATATACGAATAAAAAAAATTATCATATGTACATAGAATTAAAATGATGACAAACCGGTACCACCTGTTCAGATTTATGAAACCCGAATAAATGATCCTTATCGTTTTTTTCAAACCTTGACCCAGACCCATTTGAAAAAAAACACAGCTATTGTAAATAAATATTGTAATTACAGCATAAAAAATAAATATAAGTACAATTTCCATTTACGTATTTGGTTACAGGTACATGTTTTTGATGACGAAATTTGATTTCGCATCATTTGGTTTTCTATTAAAATAAAAAAATAAAATAAAATAAAAGTTTTAATAACATTTATTATACCATACCTTCATTTTCCTTATTTTCATTGCACTTCAGAACTGCTGTGCCATATTCATAATTTAGTTTGAAGCGTTTAGATAGCGGTTGACTTTCAATTTCAGCAGAACTTGAAGACGAGTTATCATAAACAAATTGACTTGAAGGCGAGTTATCATAAATTAATTCAGTTGAAGTTTTTGGTACTTGACTTACTGTCAAAAAATCATTATAATTTTGAGGGCTATCCATTTGATCAGACTCATATCTAGTAATAAGTTTGCTTTTTTAGCTATCTTAGTTGGTAGTTTTATTAAGTTATTTGTTTTATCTACAAGAAATATTGTAAGCAATAAAAATTTAGAAATAAAAGAAATATTACCAGTATTGTAATGCTTAAGAAGACACTGGGTTTGTTCTTCCATTGTGCCTTCAAAAACAGAAAAAATATTATAAATATTATTTTAATTTTACCTTATTTAAAAAAAATACTTTTAGAATGGCAATGATGTAATACAGGTATTAAAACAAAACCATTATCCACTGGAAATCCTACAACTTTGCACGCGTGATATATTTCTTCTTTCTCATATAGATTTTTAGCAAAGCATATACCCAGAGTGGATATAGATTCAAAGGGTTTTTCAAAATAGTTACGCATTTCTAAAAATCTCAAACCAATAACATATTCTTCTCATTGACTGCTTCTGAAAAAACCTTTGATTTGTATAGGAATTATGGGTTTAATGTAACATAAAATATTTGGTGTAGAATCCGTTAAGCAGAACATTTCGAAATAATAATTTCTATATATAGGAGAAGATTTTACACTTGTGACTTTTTTTATTAAGTTTTTTGGTCCATTTTTATGCATAATTTCGTAGTTTAGTATAGAATTACGTTCCGTAATACGGTTATGCAATTGTTGTAATATATTTGTTGGTCGCCGCCAATCTTTTTTCAAAATCTGCATAGAATTTTCTATATGCTGAGAAACTGTCTACGTTGCCATATAATTTAATACATTCAGTCAAATGCAACAAATTATGGACATTATAGCTAACTTTATCTTTCCCATATAAAAATGTAAAATTATGTACAAAAGTTTCAAGCATTTCTTGAACAGTATCCAAATTCTCATTGTAATTTTTAGGACAAGAAACAAGTCTGTGTGCTCCATATAATAAGAGGAAATGTTCATATAAGTCCATATCAAGTACATCTTTCAATAAAACAATACCTGTATATAAGACAAATTGGCGAAATTCTGTTGCTTTCCATCTAGGTAACTCTCCGAAGCTTCTAGGTTTTCTACAAAATTCTTTTGGTACGAAAGATTTCATAGATATAAATTTCATATCTAAGTTGTTCTTTTCAATATTGCTTAATTTTGTCCTAAAGTGGTTATTACTCCAAATTGATATTAAAATTTTTTTGTAACGCCTAAATCAATTAAATGCATAACATCTAATGGAAATTGAGAAATCATATTAATGTTGCTTTCTTATAATGGATGAACGTGATCTTGGAAAAATTTATTGTGATAAGATTTATCCGAACGATTTTTAAAATCATAATCTGTTCTTAATAAAGCCGTTGTAGTACTATAAGTTAATCTATTACATATTTTCTTTCCCTTTTGTGTACATTTTGAACACCCATTTCGAGAAGTGTGGCCAACAGCATCAGTTAAAAATGCCTTAGCTAGAGCATCACAAATAAAAGTTCTAATTTTTAACGTCCTATTGTTTCCATTTATTTCTACACCAGAATTTTGTAAATATTTATATTCTGTGACGAAATCATTTAAATATTCATGAACTTTTTCAGGTTTCTTAGCACCCAAGTAAGCTCCAATTAGAAAGGGATTGACCTGTTTATAATTGGAAATTGCTCCCAATATTGACCATAACGTCTGTCTCGAGCTTTTAAATAATGGTAAGCCATCTACACCAATATCAATTAAAAGTGTTTCGATAGAGTCAGGTAATATTAATTTTAACGCTTTAATACTCAGTTCTATCCCAAAATGGTAATATTCTCCAGGTGTAACAGTGATTGTTCTTATTTTACCAGTTTTATTTTCAATCAGAGTTTTTGTGCAGGTTGGCACATTGATACCATCATTATTTAATATTTTTAGAAGATCGTCACAAGCTATTCGTCTTATTTTATGCTTTATGTACCAATCTGCAATATTCTTCGAAATATTTTTACTGTCTCTACTTTGTAGAGAAATGGGTTGCAAGTTATCATTATTTGCTGAAAATATATTTTGCATTTCCATTTCCAGTCTTTCACTTTTTTGATATTCAGCGTCACCATCACCATCATCATGTATAGCTTCATAGTCTTCACATACATTATTTTCTATTCTTTGATTATGATCACGATCAATACTCGCAGATTCTTTTGCTACTAGACGCCTAAAATGTCTCTTACTTATACCACAATTTTTTTTGCTCATTTCTAATTTTTATAATTGTATTACCTTTATCCAAAAAATTATGAAGACATTATATCAAAGTAGAGTTTATTACTTTCCCTTTTATGAATTCACACTTCCAGTATATATATATATATATATATATATATCTCCTCACCTGGCCATAAGCCTTAAACGGCTTGACCGATTGAGCTAAAATTTGGAAGTTGATCTCGTGTTATCAAATTCTTGGTACCCTATAAATTTGGGGCCTTCTTGATGAAGAGGAAGGGGCCGCGGAGGGCCTCTATTTTTGAATGTACCATGAAAACCATGTGGGGTATCAAATGAAAGGTCTTGACGAGTACATCTCATTGAGCGCTAGTTCGGGGGGCCCCGTGGGTCATGTGTTGGGCCCTATAATAAAAAAAAGTCATGTGGGGTATCAAATGAAAGGTCTTGAAGTGTACATCTCAATAAGGCGTAGTCCGTTGGGTGCCGTGGGTCATGCCGGGCCCAAAAAGGGGCCAGGGTGGGCCCCATCATACAACAATCATGAAGGTATCAAAAGGTCTTTAACAGTACATCTCAATGGTAGTATTTCGTGGGGCGCCGTGAGATCACATGTAGTGGCTACAACGGGGTAATGTTGTGCCCCATAATGCAAAATATCATGTAAGGGTATGAAATGAAAAGTCTTGAAGTGTACATCTCAATGGGAAGTATTTCGTGGGGCGCTGTGAGTTCTGTAGGGGCTAAAACGGGGGCAATGTTGGGCTCCATAATACAAAAAATCATGTAAGGGTATGAAATGAAAGGTCTTGCAATGTACATCTCAATGGGACGTATTTCGTGGGGCGCTGTGAGTTATGTAGGGGCTAAAACGGGGGCAATTCCACCAACAATCGATGGCTGTCGCCTGCAATATATATTAGCTGTGTTTTTTTCAAACGGGTCTGGGTCAAGGTTTTCATTTTTATATGAAAAACAACAACAACATAACCCAGATAAGCCTTTTTTAAAACTATTCATATATACGAATAAAAAAAATTATCATATGTACATAGAATTAAAATGATGACAAACCGGTACCACCTGTTCAAATTTATGAAACCCGAATAAATGATCCTTATCGTTTTTTTCAAACCTTGACCCAGACCCATTTGAAAAAAACACAGCTATTGTAAATAAATATTGTAATTACAGCATAAAAAATAAATATAAGTACAATTTCCATTTACGTATTTGGTTACAGGTACATGTTTTTGATGACGAAATTTGATTTCGCATCATTTGGTTTTCTATTAAAATAAAAAAATAAAATAAAATAAAAGTTTTAATAACATTTATTATACCATACCTTCATTTTCCTTATTTTCATTGCACTTCAGAACTGCTGTGCCATATTCATAATTTAGTTTGAAGCGTTTAGATAGCGGTTGACTTTCAATTTCAGCAGAACTTGAAGACGAGTTATCATAAACAAATTGACTTGAAGGCGAGTTATCATAAATTAATTCAGTTGAAGTTTTTGGTACTTGACTTACTGTCAAAAAATCATTATAATTTTGAGGGCTATCCATTTGATCAGACTCATATCTAGTAATAAGTTTGCTTTTTTAGCTATCTTAGTTGGTAGTTTTATTAAGTTATTTGTTTTATCTACAAGAAATATTGTAAGCAATAAAAATTTAGAAATAAAAGAAATATTACCAGTATTGTAATGCTTAAGAAGACACTGGGTTTGTTCTTCCATTGTGCCTTCAAAAACAGAAAAAATATTATAAATATTATTTTAATTTTACCTTATTTAAAAAAAATACTTTTAGAATGGCAATGATGTAATACAGGTATTAAAACAAAACCATTATCCACTGGAAATCCTACAACTTTGCACGCGTGATATATTTCTTCTTTCTCATATAGATTTTTAGCAAAGCATATACCCAGAGTGGATATAGATTCAAAGGGTTTTTCAAAATAGTTACGCATTTCTAAAAATCTCAAACCAATAACATATTCTTCTCATTGACTGCTTCTGAAAAAACCTTTGATTTGTATAGGAATTATGGGTTTAATGTAACATAAAATATTTGGTGTAGAATCCGTTAAGCAGAACATTTCGAAATAATAATTTCTATATATAGGAGAAGATTTTACACTTGTGACTTTTTTTATTAAGTTTTTTGGTCCATTTTTATGCATAATTTCGTAGTTTAGTATAGAATTACGTTCCGTAATACGGTTATGCAATTGTTGTAATATATTTGTTGGGCGCCGACAATCTTTTTTCAAAATCTGCATAGAATTTTCTATATGCTGAGAAACTGTCTACGTTGCCATATAATTTAATACATTCAGTCAAATACAACAAATTATGGACATTATAGCTAACTTTATCTTTCCCATATAAAAATGTAAAATTATGTACAAAATTTTCAAGCATTTCTTGAACAGTATCCAAATTCTTATTGTAATTTTTAGGACAAGAAACAAGTCTGTATGCTCCATATAATAAGAGGAAATGTTCATATAAGTCCATATCAAGTACATCTTTCAATAAAACAATACCTGTATATAAGACAAATTGGCGAAATTCTGTTGCTTTCCATCTAGGTAACTCTTCGAAGCTTCTAGGTTTTCTACAAAATTCTTTTGGTACGAAAGATTTCATAGATATAAATTTCATATCTAAGTTGCTCTTTCCAATATTGCTTAATTTTGTCCTAAAGTGGTTATTACTCCAAATTGATATTAAAATTTTTTTTGTAACGCCTAAATCAATTAAATGCATAACATCTAAAGGAAATTGAGAAATCATATTAATGTTGATTTCTTATAATGGATGAACGTGATCTTGGAAAAATTTATTGTGATAAGATTTATCCGAACGATTTTTAAAATCATAATCTGTTCTTAATAAAGCCGTTGTAGTACTATAAGTTAATCTATTACATATTTTCTTTCCCTTTTGTGTACATTTTGAACACCCATTTCGAGAAGTGTGGCCAACAGCATCAGTTAAAAATGCCTTAGCTGGAGCATCACAAATAAAAGTTCTAATTTTTAACGTCCTATTGTTTCCATTTATTTCTACACCAGAATTTTGTAAATATTTATATTCTGTGACGAAATCATTTAAATATTCATGAACTTTTTCAGGTTTCTTAGCACCCAAGTAAGCTCCAATTAGAAAGGGATTGACCTGTTTATAATTGGAAATTGCTCCCAATATTGACCATAACGTCTGTCTCGAGCTTTTAAATAATGGTAAGCCATCTACACCAATATCAATTAAAAGTGTTTCGATAGAGTCAGGTAATATTAATTTTAACGCTTTAATACTCAGTTCTATCCCAAAATGGTAATATTCTCCAGGTGTAACAGTGATTGTTCTTATTTTACCAGTTTTATTTTCAATCAGAGTTTTTGTGCAGGTTGGCACATTGATACCATCATTATTTAATATTTTTAGAAGATCGTCACAAGCTATTCGTCTTATTTTATGCTTTATGTACCAATCTGCAATATTCTTCGAAATATTTTTACTGTCTCTACTTTGTAGAGAAATGGGTTGCAAGTTATCATTATTTGCTGAAAATATATTTTGCATTTCCATTTCCAGTCTTTCACTTTTTTGATATTCAGCGTCACCATCACCATCATCATGTATAGCTTCATAGTCTTCACATACATTATTTTCTATTCTTTGATTATGATCACGATCAATACTCGCAGATTCTTTTGCTACTAGACGCCTAAAATGTCTCTTACTTATACCACAATTTTTTTTGCTCATTTCTAATTTTTATAATTGTATTACCTTTATCCAAAAAATTATGAAGACATTATATCAAAGTAGAGTTTATTACTTTCCCTTTTATGAATTCACACTTCCAGTATATATATATATATATATATATATATCTCCTCACCTGGCCATAAGCCTTAAACGGCTTGACCGATTGAGCTAAAATTTGGAAGTTGATCTCGTGTTATCAAATTCTTGGTACCCTATAAATTTGGGGCCTTCTTGATGAAGAGGAAGGGGCCGCGGAGGGCCTCTATTTTTGAATGTACCATGAAAACCATGTGGGGTATCAAATGAAAGGTCTTGACGAGTACATCTCATTGAGCGCTAGTTCGGGGGGCCCCGTGGGTCATGTGTTGGGCCCTATAATAAAAAAAAGTCATGTGGGGTATCAAATGAAAGGTCTTGAAGTGTACATCTCAATAAGGCGTAGTCCGTTGGGTGCCGTGGGTCATGCCGGGCCCAAAAAGGGGCCAGGGTGGGCCCCATCATACAACAATCATGAAGGTATCAAAAGGTCTTTAACAGTACATCTCAATGGTAGTATTTCGTGGGGCGCCGTGAGATCACATGTAGTGGCTACAACGGGGTAATGTTGTGCCCCATAATGCAAAATATCATGTAAGGGTATGAAATGAAAAGTCTTGAAGTGTACATCTCAATGGGAAGTATTTCGTGGGGCGCTGTGAGTTCTGTAGGGGCTAAAACGGGGGCAATGTTGGGCTCCATAATACAAAAAATCATGTAAGGGTATGAAATGAAAGGTCTTGCAATGTACATCTCAATGGGAAGTATTTCGTGGGGCGCTGTGAGTTATGTAGGGGCTAAAACGGGGGCAATTCCACCAACAATCGATGGCTGTCGCCTGCAATATATATTAGCTGTGTTTTTTTCAAACGGGTCTGGGTCAAGGTTTTCATTTTTATATGAAAAACAACAACAACATAACCCAGATATTTATCCGGTTCAAGGTTTTGAAACCTGAATAATTTAATGTGGAAATTTACAAACAGATGGCGGTGCATACAAAATTAGATAAAAAATATTTTCTTAGTGATTTATTTTTTTAAAAATACTGTAAAAATATAAAAAAAATTCAAAAATATATGTTGCTAAGATGTTATTAGCCTTTTTTAAAACTATTCATATATACGAATAAAAAAAATTATCATATGTACATAGAATTAAAATGATGACAAACCGGTACCACCTGTTCAAATTTATGAAACCCGAATAAATGATCCTTATCGTTTTTTTCAAACCTTGACCCAGACCCATTTGAAAAAAACACAGCTATTGTAAATAAATATTGTAATTACAGCATAAAAAATAAATATAAGTACAATTTCCATTTACGTATTTGGTTACAGGTACATGTTTTTGATGACGAAATTTGATTTCGCATCATTTGGTTTTCTATTAAAATAAAAAAATAAAATAAAATAAAAGTTTTAATAACATTTATTATACCATACCTTCATTTTCCTTATTTTCATTGCACTTCAGAACTGCTGTGCCATATTCATAATTTAGTTTGAAGCGTTTAGATAGCGGTTGACTTTCAATTTCAGCAGAACTTGAAGACGAGTTATCATAAACAAATTGACTTGAAGGCGAGTTATCATAAATTAATTCAGTTGAAGTTTTTGGTACTTGACTTACTGTCAAAAAATCATTATAATTTTGAGGGCTATCCATTTGATCAGACTCATATCTAGTAATAAGTTTGCTTTTTTAGCTATCTTAGTTGGTAGTTTTATTAAGTTATTTGTTTTATCTACAAGAAATATTGTAAGCAATAAAAATTTAGAAATAAAAGAAATATTACCAGTATTGTAATGCTTAAGAAGACACTGGGTTTGTTCTTCCATTGTGCCTTCAAAAACAGAAAAAAT
Organism: Empis stercorea; assembly: GCA_949752835.1. Taxonomy (NCBI): domain Eukaryota; kingdom Metazoa; phylum Arthropoda; class Insecta; order Diptera; family Empididae; genus Empis; species Empis stercorea. The sequence goes on from OX457089.1 coordinate 36,342,319, forward strand.
ATTATAAATATTATTTTAATTTTACCTTATTTAAAAAAAATACTTTTAGAATGGCAATGATGTAATACAGGTATTAAAACAAAACCATTATCCACTGGAAATCCTACAACTTTGCACGCGTGATATATTTCTTCTTTCTCATATAGATTTTTAGCAAAGCATATACCCAGAGTGGATATAGATTCAAAGGGTTTTTCAAAATAGTTACGCATTTCTAAAAATCTCAAACCAATAACATATTCTTCTCATTGACTGCTTCTGAAAAAACCTTTGATTTGTATAGGAATTATGGGTTTAATGTAACATAAAATATTTGGTGTAGAATCCGTTAAGCAGAACATTTCGAAATAATAATTTCTATATATAGGAGAAGATTTTACACTTGTGACTTTTTTTATTAAGTTTTTTGGTCCATTTTTATGCATAATTTCGTAGTTTAGTATAGAATTACGTTCCGTAATACGGTTATGCAATTGTTGTAATATATTTGTTGGTCGCCGCCAATCTTTTTTCAAAATCTCCATAGAATTTTCTATATGCTGAGAAACTGTCTACGTTGCCATATAATTTAATACATTCAGTCAAATGCAACAAATTATGGACATTATAGCTAACTTTATCTTTCCCATATAAAAATGTAAAATTATGTACAAAAGTTTCAAGCATTTCTTGAACAGTATCCAAATTCTCATTGTAATTTTTAGGACAAGAAACAAGTCTGTGTGCTCCATATAATAAGAGGAAATGTTCATATAAGTCCATATCAAGTACATCTTTCAATAAAACAATACCTGTATATAAGACAAATTGGCGAAATTCTGTTGCTTTCCATCTAGGTAACTCTCCGAAGCTTCTAGGTTTTCTACAAAATTCTTTTGGTACGAAAGATTTCATAGATATAAATTTCATATCTAAGTTGTTCTTTTCAATATTGCTTAATTTTGTCCTAAAGTGGTTATTACTCCAAATTGATATTAAAATTTTTTTGTAACGCCTAAATCAATTAAATGCATAACATCTAATGGAAATTGAGAAATCATATTAATGTTGCTTTCTTATAATGGATGAACGTGATCTTGGAAAAATTTATTGTGATAAGATTTATCCGAACGATTTTTAAAATCATAATCTGTTCTTAATAAAGCCGTTGTAGTACTATAAGTTAATCTATTACATATTTTCTTTCCCTTTTGTGTACATTTTGAACACCCATTTCGAGAAGTGTGACCAACAGCATCAGTTAAAAATGCCTTAGCTGGAGCATCACAAATAAAAGTTCTAATTTTTAACGTCCTATTTTTTCCATTTATTTCTACACCAGAATTTTGTAAATATTTATATTCTGTGACGAAATCATTTAAATATTCATGAACTTTTTCAGGTTTCTTAGCACCCAAGTAAGCTCCAATTAGAAAGGGATTGACCTGTTTATAATTGGAAATTGCTCCCAATATTGGCCATAACGTCTGTCTCGAGCTTTTAAATAATGGTAAGCCATCTACACCAATATCAATTAAAAGTGTTTCGATAGAGTCAGGTAATATTAATTTTAACGCTTTAATACTCAGTTCTATCCCAAAATGGTAATATTCTCCAGGTGTAACAGTGATTGTTCTTATTTTACCAGTTTTATTTTCAATCAGAGTTTTTGTGCAGGTTGGCACATTGATACCATCATTATTTAATATTTTTAGAAGATCGTCACAAGCTATTCGTCTTATTTTATGCTTTATGTACCAATCTGCAATATTCTTCGAAATATTTTTACTGTCTCTACTTTGTAGAGAAATGGGTTGCAAGTTATCATTATTTGCTGAAAATATATTTTGCATTTCCATTTCCAGTCTTTCACTTTTTTGATATTCAGCGTCACCATCACCATCATCATGTATAGCTTCATAGTCTTCACATACATTATTTTCTATTCTTTGATTATGATCACGATCAATATTCGCAGATTCTTTTGCTACTAGACGCCTAAAATGTCTCTTACTTATACCACAAATTTTTTTGCTCATTTCTAATTTTTATAATTGTAATTACCTTTATCCAAAAAATTATGAAGACATTATATCAAAGTAGAGTTTATTACTTTCCCTTTTATGAATTCACACTTCCAGTATATATATATATATATATATATATATATATCTATATATATATATATATATATATATATATATATATCTGCTCACCTGGCCATAACCCATAAACGGCTTGACCGATTGAGCTAAAATTTGGAACCTATAAATTTGGGGCCTTCTTGATGAAGAGGAAGGGGCCGCGGAGGGCCTCTATTTTTGAATGTACCAAGAAAACCATGTGGAGTATCAAATGAAAGGTCTTGAAGAGTACATCTCAATGGGGCGTAGTCCGTTGGGTGCCGTGGGTCATGCCGGGCCCAAAAAGGGGCCAGGGTGGGCCCCATCATACAAAAATCATGTAGGTATCAAATGAAAGGTCTTTAACAGTACATCTCAATGGTAGTATTTCGTGGGGCGCCGTGAGATCACATGTAGTGGCTAAAACGGGGGCAATGTTGGGCCCCATAATACAAAAAATTATGTAAGGGTATGAAATGAAAAGTCTTGAAGTGTACATCTCAATGGGAAGTATTTCGTGGGGCGCTGTGAGACATGTAGTGGCTAAAACGGGGGCAATGTTGGGCTCCATAATACAAAAAATCATGTAAGGGTATGAAATGAAAAGTCTTGAAGTGTACATCTCAATGGGAAGTATTTCGTGGGGCGCTGTGAGTTATGTAGGGGCTAAAACGGGGGCAATTCCACCAACAATCGATGGCTGTCGCCTGCAATATATATTAGCTGTGTTTTTTTCAAACGGGTCTGGGTCAAGGTTTTCATTTTTATATGAAAAACAACAACAACATAACCCAGATATTTATCCGGTTCAAGGTTTTGAAACCTGAATAGATTTAATGTGGAAATTTACAAACAGATGGTGGTGCAAACAAAATTAGATAAAAAATCTTTTCTTAGTGATTTATTTTTTTAAAAATACTGTAAAAATATAAAAAAATTCAAAAATATATGTTGCTAAGATGTTATTAGCCTTTTTTAAAACTATTCATATATACGAATAAAAAAAATTATCATATGTACATAGAAATAAAATGATGACAAACCGGTACCACCTGTTCAAATTTATGAAACCCGAATAAATGATCCTTATCGTTTTTTTCAAACCTTGACCCAGACCCATTTGAAAAAAAACACAGCTATTGTAAATAAATATTGTAATTACAGCATAAAAAATAAATATAAGTACAATTTCCATTTACGTATTTGGTTACAGGTACATGTTTTTGATGACGAAATTTGATTTCGCGTCATTTGGTTTTCTATTAAAATAAAAAAATAAAATAAAATAAAAGTTTTAATAACATTTATTATACCATACCTTCATTTTCCTTATTTTCATTGCACTTCAGAACTGCTGTGCCATATTCATAATTTAGTTTGAAGCGTTTAGATAGCGGTTGACTTTCAATTTCAGCAGAACTTGAAGACGAGTTATCATAAACAAATTGACTTGAAGGCGAGTTATCATAAATTAATTCAGTTGAAGTTTTTGGTACTTGACTTACTGTCAAAAAATCATTATAATTTTGAGGGCTATCCATTTGATCAGACTCATTATCTAGTAATAAGTTTGCTTTTTTAGCTATCTTAGTTGGTAGTTTTATTAAGTTATTTGTTTTATCTACAAGAAATATTGTAAGCAATAAAAATTTAGAAATAAAAGAAATATTACCAGTATTGTAATGCTTAAGAAGACACTGGGTTTGTTCTTCCATTGTGCCTTCAAAAACAGAAAAAATATTATAAATATTATTTTAATTTTACCTTATTTAAAAAAAATACTTTAAGAATGGCAATGATGTAATACAGGTATTAAAACAAAACCATTATCCACTGGAAATCCTACAACTTTGCACGCGTGATATATTTCTTCTTTCTCATATAGATTTTTAGCAAAGCATATACCCAGAGTGGATATAGATTCAAAGGGTTTTTCAAAATAGTTACGCATTTCTAAAAATCTCAAACCAATAACATATTCTTCTCATTGACTGCTTCTGAAAAAACCTTTGATTTGTATAGGAATTATGGGTTTAATGTAACATAAAATATTTGGTGTAGAATCCGTTAAGCAGAACATTTCGAAATAATTTCTATATATAGGAGAAGATTTTACACTTGTGACTTTTTTTATTAAGTTTTTTTGGTCCATTTTTATGCATAATTTCGTAGTTTAGTATAGAATTACGTTCCGTAATACGGTTATGCAATTGTTGTAATATATTTGTTGGTCGCCGACAATCTTTTTTCAAAATCTGCATAGAATTTTCTATATGCTGAGAAACTGTCTACGTTGCCATATAATTTAATACATTCAGTCAAATGCAACAAATTATGGACATTATAGCTAACTTTATCTTTCCCATATAAAAATGTAAAATTATGTACAAAAGTTTCAAGCATTTCTTGAAGAGTATCCAAATTCTTATTGTAATTTTTAGGACAAGAAACAAGTCTGTATGCTCCATATAATAAGAGGAAATGTTCATATAAGTCCATATCAAGTACATCTTTCAATAAAACAATACCTGTATATAAGACAAATTGCCGAAATTCTGTTGCTTTCCATCTAGGTAACTCTTCGAAGCTTCTAGGTTTTCTACAAAATTCTTTTGGTACGAAAGATTTCATAGATATAAATTTCATATCTAAGTTGTTCTTTTCAATATTGCTTAATTTTGTCCTAAAGTGGTTATTACTCCAAATTGATATTAAATTTTTTTTTGTAACGCCTAAATCAATTAAATGCATAACATCTCATGGAAATTGAGAAATCATATTAATGTTGATTTCTTATAATGGATGAACGTGATCTTGGAAAAATTTATTGTGATAAGATTTATCCGAACGATTTTTAAAATCATAATCTGTTCTTAATAAAGCCGTTGTAGTACTATAAGTTAATCTATTACATATTTTCTTTCCCTTTTGTGTACATTTTGAACACCCATTTCGAGAAGTGTGGCCAACAGCATCAGTTAAAAATGCCTTAGCTGGAGCATCACAAATAAAAGTTCTAATTTTTAACGTCCTATTTTTTCCATTTATTTCTACACCAGAATTTTGTAAATATTTATATTCTGTGACGAAATCATTTAAATATTCATGAACTTTTTCAGGTTTCTTAGCACCCAAGTAAGCTCCAATTAGAAAGGGATTGACCTGTTTATAATTGGAAATTGCTCCCAATATTGGCCATAACGTCTGTCTCGAGCTTTTAAATAATGGTAAGCCATCTACACCAATATCAATTAAAAGTGTTTCGATAGAGTCAGGTAATATTAATTTTAACGCTTTAATACTCAGTTCTATCCCAAAATGGTAATATTCTCCAGGTGTAACAGTGATTGTTCTTATTTTACCAGTTTTATTTTCAATCAGAGTTTTTGTGCAGGTTGGCACATTGATACCATCATTATTTAATATTTTTAGAAGATCGTCACAAGCTATTCGTCTTATTTTATGCTTTATGTACCAATCTGCAATATTCTTCGAAATATTTTTACTGTCTCTACTTTGTAGAGAAATGGGTTGCAAGTTATCATTATTTGCTGAAAATATATTTTGCATTTCCATTTCCAGTCTTTCACTTTTTTGATATTCAGCGTCACCATCACCATCATCATGTATAGCTTCATAGTCTTCACATACATTATTTTCTATTCTTTGATTATGATCACGATCAATATTCGCAGATTCTTTTGCTACTAGACGCCTAAAATGTCTCTTACTTATACCACAAATTTTTTTGCTCATTTCTAATTTTTATCCAAAACCTTTATCCAAAAAATTATGCAGACATTATTTCAAAGTAGAGTTTATTACTTTCCCTTTTATGAATTCACACTTCCAGTATATATATATATATATATATATATATATATATCTCCTCACCTGGCCATAACCCATAAACGGCTTGACCGATTGAGCTAAAATTTGGAACCTATAAATTTGGGGCCTTCTTGATGAAGAGGAAGGGGCCGCGGAGGGCCTCTATTTTTGAATGTACGAAGAAAACCATGTGGAGTATCAAATGAAAGGTCTTGAAGAGTACATCTCAATGGGGCGTAGTCCGTTGGGTGCCGTGGGTCATGCCGGGCCCAAAAAGGGGTCAGGGTGGGCCCCATCATACAAAAATCATGTAGGTATCAAATGAAAGGTCTTTAACAGTACATCTCAATGGTAGTATTTCGTGGGGCGCCGTGAGATCACATGTAGTGGCTAAAACGGGGGCAATGTTGGGCCCCATAATACAAAAAATTATGTAAGGGTATGAAATGAAAAGTCTTGAAGTGTACATCTCAATGGGAAGTATTTCGTGGGGCGCTGTGAGACATGTAGTGGCTAAAACGGGGGCAATGTTGGGCTCCATAATACAAAAAATCATGTAAGGGTATGAAATGAAAGGTCTTGAAGTGTACATCTCAATGGGAAGTATTTCGTGGGGCGCTGTGAGTTATGTAGGGGCTAAAACGGGGGCAATTCCACCAACAATCGATGGCTGTCGCCTGCAATATATATTAGCTGTGTTTTTTTCAAACGGGTCTGGGTCAAGGTTTTCATTTTTATATGAAAAACAACAACAACATAACCCAGATATTTATCCGGTTCAAGGTTTTGAAACCTGAATAGATTTAATGTGGAAATTTACAAACAGATGGTGGTGCAAACAAAATTAGATAAAAAATCTTTTCTTAGTGATTTATTTTTTTAAAAATACTGTAAAAATATAAAAAAATTCAAAAATATATGTTGCTAAGATGTTATTAGCCTTTTTTAAAACTATTCATATATACGAATAAAAAAAATTATCATATGTACATAGAAATAAAATGATGACAAACCGGTACCACCTGTTCAAATTTATGAAACCCGAATAAATGATCCTTATCGTTTTTTTCAAACCTTGACCCAGACCCATTTGAAAAAAAACACAGCTATTGTAAATAAATATTGTAATTACAGCATAAAAAATAAATATAAGTACAATTTCCATTTACGTATTTGGTTACAGGTACATGTTTTTGATGACGAAATTTGATTTCGCGTCATTTGGTTTTCTATTAAAATAAAAAAATAAAATAAAATAAAAGTTTTAATAACATTTATTATACCATACCTTCATTTTCCTTATTTTCATTGCACTTCAGAACTGCTGTGCCATATTCATAATTTAGTTTGAAGCGTTTAGATAGCGGTTGACTTTCAATTTCAGCAGAACTTGAAGACGAGTTATCATAAACAAATTGACTTGAAGGCGAGTTATCATAAATTAATTCAGTTGAAGTTTTTGGTACTTGACTTACTGTCAAAAAATCATTATAATTTTGAGGGCTATCCATTTGATCAGACTCATTATCTAGTAATAAGTTTGCTTTTTTAGCTATCTTAGTTGGTAGTTTTATTAAGTTATTTGTTTTATCTACAAGAAATATTGTAAGCAATAAAAATTTAGAAATAAAAGAAATATTACCAGTATTGTAATGCTTAAGAAGACACTGGGTTTGTTCTTCCATTGTGCCTTCAAAAACAGAAAAAATATTATAAATATTATTTTAATTTTACCTTATTTAAAAAAAATACTTTAAGAATGGCAATGATGTAATACAGGTATTAAAACAAAACCATTATCCACTGGAAATCCTACAACTTTGCACGCGTGATATATTTCTCCTTTCTCATATAGATTTTTAGCAAAGCATATACCCAGAGTGGATATAGATTCAAAGGGTTTTTCAAAATAGTTACGCATTTCTAAAAATCTCAAACCAATAACATATTCTTCTCATTGACTGCTTCTGAAAAAACCTTTGATTTGTATAGGAATTATGGGTTTAATGTAACATAAAATATTTGGTGTAGAATCCGTTAAGCAGAACATTTCGAAATAATTTCTATATATAGGAGAAGATTTTACACTTGTGACTTTTTTTATTAAGTTTTTTTTGTCCATTTTTATGCATAATTTCGTAGTTTAGTATAGAATTACGTTCCGTAATACGGTTATGCAATTGTTGTAATATATTTGTTGGTCGCCGACAATCTTTTTTCAAAATCTGCATAGAATTTTCTATATGCTGAGAAACTGTCTACGTTGCCATATAATTTAATACATTCAGTCAAATGCAACAAATTATGGACATTATAGCTAACTTTATCTTTCCCATATAAAAATGTAAAATTATGTACAAAAGTTTCAAGCATTTCTTGAAGAGTATCCAAATTCTTATTGTAATTTTTAGGACAAGAAACAAGTCTGTATGCTCCATATAATAAGAGGAAATGTTCATATAAGTCCATATCAAGTACATCTTTCAATAAAACAATACCTGTATATAAGACAAATTGCCGAAATTCTGTTGCTTTCCATCTAGGTAACTCTTCGAAGCTTCTAGGTTTTCTACAAAATTCTTTTGGTACGAAAGATTTCATAGATATAAATTTCATATCTAAGTTGTTCTTTTCAATATTGCTTAATTTTGTCCTAAAGTGGTTATTACTCCAAATTGATATTAAATTTTTTTTTGTAACGCCTAAATCAATTAAATGCATAACATCTCATGGAAATTGAGAAATCATATTAATGTTGATTTCTTATAATGGATGAACGTGATCTTGGAAAAATTTATTGTGATAAGATTTATCCGAACGATTTTTAAAATCATAATCTGTTCTTAATAAAGCCGTTGTAGTACTATAAGTTAATCTATTACATATTTTCTTTCCCTTTTGTGTACATTTTGAACACCCATTTCGAGAAGTGTGGCCAACAGCATCAGTTAAAAATGCCTTAGCTGGAGCATCACAAATAAAAGTTCTAATTTTTAACGTCCTATTTTTTCCATTTATTTCTACACCAGAATTTTGTAAATATTTATATTCTGTGACGAAATCATTTAAATATTCATGAACTTTTTCAGGTTTCTTAGCACCCAAGTAAGCTCCAATTAGAAAGGGATTGACCTGTTTATAATTGGAAATTGCTCCCAATATTGGCCATAACGTCTGTCTCGAGCTTTTAAATAATGGTAAGCCATCTACACCAATATCAATTAAAAGTGTTTCGATAGAGTCAGGTAATATTAATTTTAACGCTTTAATACTCAGTTCTATCCCAAAATGGTAATATTCTCCAGGTGTAACAGTGATTGTTCTTATTTTACCAGTTTTATTTTCAATCAGAGTTTTTGTGCAGGTTGGCACATTGATACCATCATTATTTAATATTTTTAGAAGATCGTCACAAGCTATTCGTCTTATTTTATGCTTTATGTACCAATCTGCAATATTCTTCGAAATATTTTTACTGTCTCTACTTTGTAGAGAAATGGGTTGCAAGTTATCATTATTTGCTGAAAATATATTTTGCATTTCCATTTCCAGTCTTTCACTTTTTTGATATTCAGCGTCACCATCACCATCATCATGTATAGCTTCATAGTCTTCACATACATTATTTTCTATTCTTTGATTATGATCACGATCAATATTCGCAGATTCTTTTGCTACTAGACGCCTAAAATGTCTCTTACTTATACCACAAATTTTTTTGCTCATTTCTAATTTTTATCCAAAACCTTTATCCAAAAAATTATGCAGACATTATTTCAAAGTAGAGTTTATTACTTTCCCTTTTATGAATTCACACTTCCAGTATATATATATATATATATATATATATATATATATATATATATATATATATATATATATATATCTCCTCACCTGGCCATAACCCATAAACGGCTTGACCGATTGAGCTAAAATTTGGAACCTATAAATTTGGGGCCTTCTTGATGAAGAGGAAGGGGCCGCGGAGGGCCTATATTTTTGAATGTACGAAGAAAACCATGTGGAGTATCAAATGAAAGGTCTTGAAGAGTACATCTCAATGGGGCGTAGTCCGTTGGGTGCCGTGGGTCATGCCGGGCCCAAAAAGGGGTCAGGGTGGGCCCCATCATACAAAAATCATGTAGGTATCAAATGAAAGGTCTTTAACAGTACATCTCAATGGTAGTATTTCGTGGGGCGCCGTGAGATCACATGTAGTGGCTAAAACGGGGGCAATGTTGGGCCCCATAATACAAAAAATTATGTAAGGGTATGAAATGAAAAGTCTTGAAGTGTACATCTCAATGGGAAGTATTTCGTGGGGCGCTGTGAGACATGTAGTGGCTAAAACGGGGGCAATGTTGGGCTCCATAATACAAAAAATCATGTAAGGGTATGAAATGAAAGGTCTTGAAGTGTACATCTCAATGGGAAGTATTTCGTGGGGCGCTGTGAGTTATGTAGGGGCTAAAACGGGGGCAATTCCACTAACAATCGATGGCTGTCGCCTGCAATATATATTAGCTGTGTTTTTTTCAAACGGGTCTGGGTCAAGGTTTTCATTTTTATATGAAAAACAACAACAACATAACCCAGATATTTATCCGGTTCAAGGTTTTGAAACCTGAATAGATTTAATGTGGAAATTTACAAACAGATGGTGGTGCAAACAAAATTAGATAAAAAATCTTTTCTTAGTGATTTATTTTTTTAAAAATACTGTAAAAATATAAAAAAATTCAAAAATATATGTTGCTAAGATGTTATTAGCCTTTTTTAAAACTATTCATATATACGAATAAAAAAAATTATCATATGTACATAGAAATAAAATGATGACAAACCGGTACCACCTGTTCAAATTTATGAAACCCGAATAAATGATCCTTATCGTTTTTTTTCAAACCTTGACCCAGACCCATTTGAAAAAAAACACAGCTATTGTAAATAAATATTGTAATTACAGCATAAAAAATAAATATAAGTACAATTTCCATTTACGTATTTGGTTACAGGTACATGTTTTTGATGACGAAATTTGATTTCGCGTCATTTGGTTTTCTATTAAAATAAAAAAATAAAATAAAATAAAAGTTTTAATAACATTTATTATACCATACCTTCATTTTCCTTATTTTCATTGCACTTCAGAACTGCTGTGCCATATTCATAATTTAGTTTGAAGCGTTTAGATAGCGGTTGACTTTCAATTTCAGCAGAACTTGAAGACGAGTTATCATAAACAAATTGACTTGAAGGCGAGTTATCATAAATTAATTCAGTTGAAGTTTTTGGTACTTGACTTACTGTCAAAAAATCATTATAATTTTGAGGGCTATCCATTTGATCAGACTCATTATCTAGTAATAAGTTTGCTTTTTTAGCTATCTTAGTTGGTAGTTTTATTAAGTTATTTGTTTTATCTACAAGAAATATTGTAAGCAATAAAAATTTAGAAATAAAAGAAATATTACCAGTATTGTAATGCTTAAGAAGACACTGGGTTTGTTCTGCCATTGTGCCTTCAAAAACAGAAAAAATATTATAAATATTATTTTAATTTTACCTTATTTAAAAAAAATACTTTAAGAATGGCAATGATGTAATACAGGTATTAAAACAAAACCATTATCCACTGGAAATCCTACAACTTTGCACGCGTGATATATTTCTTCTTTCTCATATAGATTTTTAGCAAAGCATATACCCAGAGTGGATATAGATTCAAAGGGTTTTTCAAAATAGTTACGCATTTCTAAAAATCTCAAACCAATAACATATTCTTCTCATTGACTGCTTCTGAAAAAACCTTTGATTTGTATAGGAATTATGGGTTTAATGTAACATAAAATATTTGGTGTAGAATCCGTTAAGCAGAACATTTCGAAATAATTTCTATATATAGGAGAAGATTTTACACTTGTGACTTTTTTTATTAATTTTTTTTGGTCCATTTTTATGCATAATTTCGTAGTTTAGTATAGAATTACGTTCCGTAATACGGTTATGCAATTGTTGTAATATATTTGTTGGTCGCCGACAATCTTTTTTCAAAATCTGCATAGAATTTTCTATATGCTGAGAAACTGTCTACGTTGCCATATAATTTAATACATTCAGTCAAATGCAACAAATTATGGACATTATAGCTAACTTTATCTTTCCCATATAAAAATGTAAAATTATGTACAAAAGTTTCAAGCATTTTTTGAAGAGTATCCAAATTCTTATTGTAATTTTTAGGACAAGAAACAAGTCTGTATGCTCCATATAATAAGAGGAAATGTTCATATAAGTCCATATCAAGTACATCTTTCAATAAAACAATACCTGTATATAAGACAAATTGCCGAAATTCTGTTGCTTTCCATCTAGGTAACTCTTCGAAGCTTCTAGGTTTTCTACAAAATTCTTTTGGTACGAAAGATTTCATAGATATAAATTTCATATCTAAGTTGTTCTTTTCAATATTGCTTAATTTTGTCCTAAAGTGGTTATTACTCCAAATTGATATTAAATTTTTTTTTGTAACGCCTAAATCAATTAAATGCATAACATCTAATGGAAATTGAGAAATCATATTAATGTTGATTTCTTATAATGGATGAACGTGATCTTGGAAAAATTTATTGTGATAAGATTTATCCGAACGATTTTTAAAATCATAATCTGTTCTTAATAAAGCCGTTGTAGTACTATAAGTTAATCTATTACATATTTTCTTTCCCTTTTGTGTACATTTTGAACACCCATTTCTAGAAGTGTGGCCAACAGCATCAGTTAAAAATGCCTTAGCTGGAGCATCACAAATAAAAGTTCTAATTTTTAACGTCCTATTTTTTCCATTTATTTCTACACCAGAATTTTGTAAATATTTATATTCTGTGACGAAATCATTTAAATATTCATGAACTTTTTCAGGTTTCTTAGCACCCAAGTAAGCTCCAATTAGAAAGGGATTGACCTGTTTATAATTGGAAATTGCTCCCAATATTGGCCATAACGTCTGTCTCAAGCTTTTAAATAATGGTAAGCCATCTACACCAATATCAATTAAAAGTGTTTCGATAGAGTCAGGTAATATTAATTTTAACGCTTTAATACTCAGTTCTATCCCAAAATGGTAATATTCTCCAGGTGTAACAGTGATTGTTCTTATTTTACCAGTTTTATTTTCAATCAGAGTTTTTGTGCAGGTTGGCACATTGATACCATCATTATTTAATATTTTTAGAAGATCGTCACAAGCTATTCGTCTTATTTTATGCTTTATGTACCAATCTGCAATATTCTTCGAAATATTTTTACTGTCTCTACTTTGTAGAGAAATGGGTTGCAAGTTATCATTATTTGCTGAAAATATATTTTGCATTTCCATTTCCAGTCTTTCACTTTTTTGATATTCAGCATCACCATCACCATCATCATGTATAGCTTCATAGTCTTCACATACATTATTTTCTATTCTTTGATTATGATCACGATCAATATTCGCAGATTCTTTTGCTACTAGACGCCTAAAATGTCTCTTACTTATACCACAAATTTTTTTGCTCATTTCTAATTTTTATAATTGTAATTACCTTTATCCAAAAATTATGAAGACATTATATCAAAGTAGAGTTTATTACTTTCCCTTTTATGAATTCACACTTCCAGTATATATATATAAATATATATATATATATATATATATATATATCTCCTCACCTGGCCATAACCCATAAACGGCTTGACCGATTGAGCTAAAATTTGGAAGTGGATCTCGTGTTTTCAAATGCTGGTACCCTATAAATTTGGGGCCTTCTTGATGAAGAGGAAGGGGCCGCGGAGTGCCTCTATTTTTGAATGTACCAAGAAAACCATGTGGGGTATCAAATGAAAGGTCTTGATGAGTACATCTCATTGAGCGCTAGTCCGGGGGGCCCCGTGGGTCATGTCGGGCAAAAAAAGGGCATGTTGGGCCCCATAATAAAAAAAGTCATGTGGGGTATCAAATGAAAGGCTTGAAGAGTACATCTCAATGGGGCGTAGTCCGTTGGGTGCCGTGGGTCATGCCGGGCCCAAAAAGGCGCCAGGGTGGGCCCCATCATACAAAAATCATGTAGGTATCAAATGAAAGGTCTTTAACAGTACATATCAATGGTAGTACTTCGTGGGGCGCCGTGAGACATGTAGTGGCTAAAACGGGGCAATGTTTGGCACCATAATACAAAAAATCATGTAAGGGTATGAAATGAAAGGTCTTGAAGTGTACATCTCAATGGGAAGTATTTCGTGGGGCCCTGTGAGTTATGTAGGGGCTAAAACGGGGGCAATATTGGGCTCCATAATACAAATATCATGTGGGGTATCAAATGAAAGGTCTTGAAGAGTACATCTCCATGAAGGACAGTCCGAGGGCAAACCGAGGCAATATTGAGCCCTATCATACGAAAATCATGTAGGGTATCACATGAAAGGTCTTGAAGCGTACATCTCAATGGAGAGTATTCTGTCATGCCGGGCCCAAAAAGGGGCCAAGGGTGGGCCCCATCATACAAAAATCATGTGGGGTGTCATATGAAAGGTCTTCAGCAGTACATCTCAATGGTAGTATTTCGTGGGGCGCCGTGAGACATGTAGTGGCTAAAACGGGGCAATGTTTGGCACCATAATACAAAAAATCATGTAAGGGTATGAAATGAAAGGTCTTGAAGTGTACATCTCAATGGGAAGAGTATTTCGTGGGGCCCTGTGAGTTATGTAGGGGCTAAAACGGGGGCAATGTTGGGCTCCATAATACAAAAATCATGTGGGGTATCAAATGAAAGGTCTTGAAGAGTACATCTCAATGGTAGTATTTCGTGGGGCGCCGTGAGACATGTAGTAGCTAAAACGGGGGCAATGTTGGGCCCCATAATACAAAAAATCATGTAAGGGTATGAAATGAAAGGTCTTGAAGTGTACATCTCAATGGGAAGTATTTCGTTATGTAGTGGCTAAAACGGGGGCAATGTTGTGTAGGGGCTAAAACGGGGGTAATGTTGGGCTCCATAATACAAAAAATCATGTGGGGTCTCAAATGAAAGGTATTGAAGAGTAAATCTCAGTGGAGGGCAGTCCGAGGGCAGCGTGGTTCATGTAGGGGCTAAAACCGAGGCAATATTGAGCCCCATCATACGAAATCATGTAGGGTATGAAATGAAAGGTATTGAAGAGTACACCTCAATGGAGAGTATTTTGTGGGTCTGGTGGGTCATGTGGGG
The DNA here is from genome assembly GCA_949752835.1 of Empis stercorea. NCBI lineage: Eukaryota > Metazoa > Arthropoda > Insecta > Diptera > Empididae > Empis > Empis stercorea. Next base: position 36,357,500 of record OX457089.1, read on the forward strand.
CCCTAAAGTGGGTCATGTGGTCTCATCAAAGAAATAAATCATGTGGGGCATCAAATGAAAGGTCTTGAAGAGTACATCTCAATGGAGAGTATTCTGTGGGTCCCGTGGGTCATGTGGGGCCCTAAAGTGGGTCATTTGGTCTCATCAAAGAAATAAATCATGTGGGGCATCAAATGAAAGGTCTTGAAGAGTACATCTCAATGGATAGTATTCTGTGGGGTCTAGTGGGTCATGTAGGGCCCAAAAGTGGGTCATGTGGGCCCACCATAGAAAGAAATAATTTTGGGCATCAAATGAAAGGTCTTCATTAGTACATCTCGTTGGATAGTCCATGGCGCACCCTGGATTATACGAAAGCCCAATAGTGGCTCATGTGGGCCCATTATACAAAAAGTCATGTGGTGTATCAAACGAAAGGTCTTTAAGTGTACATCACAATGGGGGTAGTCCGGGGCGTCTTGGGTCATGTGGGGCCCAAAACGAAAGCACTGTGGGCCCCATCATACAAAAAATCATGGGGGTATCAAATACAGTCTTGAAGAGTACATCTCAATGAGGAGTAAGTGGATTTGGTAAGCGGTAAGTGGATTTTTTTTATTTAGTTTATTAGAGCAAAGCTACAGAATTTTTTTTAAGTCAACTTGTTCTAACAAGTCATAAAGAACAGTTATGTAATGACGTCATCTTATAAGCTCGGGCCCGTTATTCGGAAGTATTGCCCACTTTTTTGTATATCTACTAAATTGCACAAAATATAAACTTCATTATCGTATTTAATTTTTTAACAAGTTTATTCTTATTGATTTATTAATAATATTTAGATTTTTTGAATATTTTATAATTACGGTTTGTTACCCTATAAAATAATGTAACCGAAAGGCTATGTTTTCCGAAAAGTTCTGCAACTAATTATGGGCTTACCCTTTTCCGAAAAGTTGCAAAAAAAAATTGATTTTTAAAATATTATTTACCTACATGGAAGTACATGCTTTTTTATTAAATCTCATTTTTATCCGTTTGCTAGAAGACTTTTGTAAGAACAAGTTGATTTAAAAAAATTCTGAAGCTTTGCTCTATTACACTAAATAAAAAAAATCCAGTTAACGCTTACCGTTATGAAAATAACGGTGAAATATTCACTACACCTCTACATCTAGTAATTTAGAGTTTTAGACGACTTCTTAACCTGGATTACGCGAGAGCCACACTGTAAATTTAACAGATAATGTAAAATTTAATAGAAGATGTAAATTTAACAGAAAATGTAAAATTTAATAGAAAATGTAAAATTTAACAGAAAAATTTAACAGAAATTGTAATATTTAACAGAAGATGAAAATGACAGAAAATGTAAAATTTAACAGAAATTGTAAAACTTAACAGAAAATGTAAATATAACAGAAAATGTAAATTTAACTGAAAATGTAAAATTTAACAGAAAATGTAAAATTTAACAGAAATGGTAAAATTTAACAGAAATTGTAAAATTTAACAGAAAATACCAGAAAATTACCAGAAAATGTAAAAATTAAGAGAAATTGTAAAATTTAACAGAACATGTAGAATTTTCACAGAAAATGTAAAATTTAACAGAAGATGTAAATTTAACAGAAAATGTAAAATATAACAGAAAAATTTAACAGAAATTGTAATATTTAACAGAAGATGAAAATGACAGAAAATGTAAAATTTAACAGAAATTGTAAAATTTAACAGAAGATGTAAATATAGCAGAAAATGTAAATTTAACTGAAAATGTTAAATTTACAGAAAATGTAAAATTTAACAGAAATTCTAAAATTTCAGAGAAGATGTAAATATAACAGATATAACATAAAATGTAAAGAGAAGATGTAAATATAACAGATATAACATAAAATGTAAATAACAGAAAATGTAAACTTTAACAGAAAATGTAAAAATGTAAAATTTAACAGAAATTGTAAAATTTAACAGAAAAATGTAAAATTTAACAGAAATTGTTAAATTTAAAAGAAGATCTAAATTAACAGAAATGTAAAATTTAACAGAAATTGTATAATTTAACAGAAGATGTAAATTTAACAAAAAATGTAACAATTAAGGAAAATTGTAAAATTTTACAGAACATGTAGAATTTTCACAGAAAATGTAAAATTTTACAGAAGATGTAATTTAAAAGAAAATGTAAATTTAACAGAAAATGTAAAATTTAACAGAAAAATTCAAAATCTAAATTTTGTGGGGCATCAAATGAAAAGTCTTGACGACTACATCTCAATAGAGAGTAGTCCGTCATGTTTTGGCCTAAAACGGGGCAATGTGAGGTCGCATCATACAAAAAAATATGTGGGATATCAACTGAAAGGTCTTTAAAAGATCATCTACAAAACACATTCGTTACTCCGTGGTGCACCGAGGGCCAAGGAAAGCCCAATACTTCTACCACATGTGGAGCTCAAACAAATCCATCCCAAGATGTCAAAGTATTTAAGCATTTTTATTCGGTCAAATAAATAAATATTTGACCGACTAAAAAGTATAAAATAAAAAATATAAATAAAAAAAAGTTTTTTAAAAATACTTTCCCTTAAAGTAATGTTCAACTAAAAGGTAATAAACAAGAAAATAATACCACTGTAATGTACTTTCCTGTAGAGCTTGAGTAACAGTCAGCAATAGTAAGGGAAAGTAGACCTTATCAGAATTAATGGCATTTATAAGGAGGTCTACCTTTCCATTACTATTGCTGACTGTTACTCAAGCTCCATAGCAAAGTACATTGCAGTGGTATTATTTTCTTGTTTATTACTTTTTAGTTGAACATTACTTTAAGGGAAAGTATTTTTAAAAATCTTTTTTTATTTATATTTTTTTATATATAAATACCAAATATCAGCGATATTTTGGTTAGCAAATCAGTTCTTCAAATTATTGTTCCAATGTTTATTTTTAATTATTTTGCGAATTTAATCAATAAATTTAAATTATTTCAAAATAGTTAAATTTGCTGTTTTTTGGTTGCGAATTGAAGTACTGGGTGCTTCAATTCACAACACCTTCTCTCTTTAGAAAAAATATACGGATCGAAGTTTTTACTTCGAACACTATATTTTTAAAAATAAGAATTTAATTTGAATTATATTTTTTTATTTTACAATATTTTTTTTATTTTTCTATTTTAATGTAAAAAAAACAATTTTTACTTAATGTTTACTTAATTGTACAACAACAATTTTTATTTAGATAATTTTTTATATGTATATAAATGTAAAAGATAATATATATTTTTAGAATATATAAAAAAAAATTTTTTTGTATGTATAATAATATATATTGTTTAAAAATAGTTTAATATATTGTATTTTATTAGTATTTTGTATTTATTTTATTATTTATATATTTACTATATATTATAAGAATAATAATATTAAATTGAAATTTATTTTATTTTAATTTTAATATTTATTTATTTTTTTATATTTTTATTTAAATAATAATTTATTTGTGTAAAAAAAATCAAATTCTCTTTGTTCAATTTTATTTTAATTTGTAATATTTATTTTGTATATATTGAAAATCAAATTTTAATGTTTAATTGTATATAATTTTTTTTTTTCAGATTTTTTAATATGATTTAGGAAAATTGAAATTAAGGTTTTTATTTAAATTACACAAGACAAAGGTAATTTTAGATTAGTATGTGGTGGGAAATTAATAGAATTAGTTTGTGGTGTGAAATTAATAGGTTCTAAATAATTCTATTAAAAATGAAATTCTTCCGTAATCTTTCGTCTCCGAGCGTTTACGCTCCCCTTCCAATTAATCCCTAATTACCCAAGTTAAATTCTTCACTAATTTATAAATCGTATAGATAATATGGTGTATGTTTTTTTTTACGCATTTGAAATTTTTTTTAAAAGATTCTTTGTTTAAGAGTCTTTTTTTTTTTTAAATAAAACTTCATTTTTTTTTAAAAATACTTAGTTTAGGGGTCTCCTTTTTTTAAAAAGTGTTAATGTAATATTAAGCTAATAAATTAATTTTGTGTTAAATAATATGGTAGATTTGATTAGAGATACTTAATTCTAGTTAATATATTGAATTTATGAAGTCCATTTTTTAAGTCTATTATTATGGACTATTTTGGGTTTCCTACCCATTTTGATAGTGGAATTTACTTTGTCCGCTTTTATTACTTCATAGGGACCCAACCAAGGAACGCTTAGTTTGTGTAGCTTGGTTGGATTCATTATTAGTACTTGATCACCTATATTGAATTTTTCTTCTTTTTTAGTTTTATCATAATAATCCTTGGCTTTTATTTTGCCTTTACTTAAATTTTCCCTTACAGTTTGATGAATTTTTTGCATTCTATGCTTTAACGTTAAACAATAATCGTCGAAATTATTAATGGTTCCGGGGTCTTTTGTAAGTTACTAGGAAGTGGTTCGCTAAATCCATATAGAGCGTATAGTGGTGAAAATTTGCTCCCGCTGTGTGGTGTACGGTTATGTGCAAACACTGCTTCTGATATCCAAGTGTCCCAGGTTTGTACATGTTCATTCACAAATATTTTTAAATATTCGACCAATGGCCCATGCCGCCTTTCCAACGAACCATTTGTTTGCGGATGGTACGCAGTAGTTTGTAATTTCCTAATGTGTAATAATTTACATAGTTGTTGGAGCAATTTACCTGTAAAATTTGCACCTTGATCCGTTAATAATTCCTTGGGTATTATTGAATATTTTAATATAATATTTCTATAGAAAGCTTCCGCTACCGCTGTTGCTTCGCCGTTCGGAATTGGTATTGCGTCAAAAAATTTCGTTAAGCCGTCCTGAAATGTGAATATATATTTGTTTCCATTTGTGGTCATTGGAAAAGGACCCACGATATCTAAATATACTCTTTTAAAGGGTTTTTCTGCTGTAGGCGTTATTACTAACGGCATTTTGGTTACTTTACATCTTTTTATTTTTTGGCATTTAGGACATTTCTTAATATACTCGTAAATGTCCGCCAGCATTTTTTTCCAGTAATAATATTGTCTAATTCTTCTGTATGTTTTGTTATTCCCGCGTGCCCTCCAAATGCCGAATCGTGGTATTCCTTTAATATCGTTCTAATTTCCTCTTTATCCTTCAGAATTGTTTTGTTTGATATTTGCGGTCCTATATCCTCCTCTTCCTCCTTTTTTTGTTTTTTAGATACTGACTTATTTAACTTCTTTATTTCTTTCCCTTCCGTTTCGACTTTATGTTCCTTTTCCGTTATTTCGTTTCCGATTTCCTTTTTCCTTGCACTAGCTCGAGTAATTGCGAATGTATTTTTTGTACCTTCGTTGTTATCGATTTCTCCTTCATCTTCTGAAATGCGACTTAGTGCATCAGCGTTATTGTTTAATTTACCTGGCTTGTACAAAATTTTGAAATTATATTCCGCTAAGCGTGTTTTCCATTTATTAATTTTTCCTTCGGGGTCTTTTTTACGATATTCACTTTTTAGTGGTTTATGATCAGTAAAGACTGTAAATTCTTGTCCTAGTAAGTAGCATCTAAAATTTTTCACTGCCCAATAAATTCCTAACATTTCCTTGTCAATAGTAGCGTAATTTCGTTCCGCTTTGTTCAGTATCCTACTAGCATATGCTATAGGCAGGTCTTTACCTACTTCGCCTTGCGATAATACCGCTCCTAAAGCATGGTTACTAGCGTCAGTGGTTAACAAAAATGGTTTAGTAAAGTCTGGATATTTCAGAATAGGTGGTGACGTCAGTAATTTCTTTATTTCTTCGAATGCCTTTTCGTGTATGTCCGTCCATTGAAACTTTTTATTTTTTGTTGCCATTTGATATAGGGGTTCTCCTTTTTCAGCTAATAATGGCATACTCGCACGATAATAATTTACCAATCCCAAAAATGATTGTAGTTCTTTAGTGGTTTTTGGAATTGGGTGAGTTGCTACACATTCCGTTTTTCAGGATTTGGTAATATTTTGAAATTATTCTGTTGTAATCCTAAATAAACGACTTCCTTTTTTAAAAATTTGCATTTTTCAGGCTGAAGTTTCAAATTATTTTCCCTAAGTCTATTAAAAACAGCTCGAAGTTTTTCGGCGTGATCCCGTAGCGTTCTTCCATATATTACAATATCGTCTAAATAGACGAAACATTTGAACCCTTGTAATCCAGTTAGTATATGGTTCATTAAACGCTGGAAAGTAGCAGGTGCCCCTGAGATACCAAACGGCATTCTTTTAAATTCATAATGTCCCAAAATTGTGCTAAAGGCCGTTTTTTCTCTATCCTCAGGATCAACTGCCACCTGGTGGTAGCCACTTGCTAAATCTAAAGTTGAGAAATATAGCGATCCCCCTAGTTGATCTATTATATCCGCTATCCTTGGTAAGGGAAACGCGTCTCCCAATGTTACTTCGTTGATTTTTCTGAAATCTACTACCACCCTGTACCGTTTCTCTCATTCAGGTCCAGCCTTTTTTGGCACTACTAATAGAGGGGATTTCCAAGGGCTGCTTGGTTGTATAATATCCTCCTCCAGTAAATTTTTATTTCTTCGTTAATTACCTTTTTGTGACATTCTGCTAGCCGATACTGTCTACTATTGATTGGAACCTGTTCCGGGGTCGTCCGTATTTTATGTGTAACAACGTCTGTATGCGTTTACCTGTCGCCGGGTAAGTGAAAGATGTCATTGCATTCTTCACAAATTTTATCGATTGTTTGCTGTTCTTCTATGGTTAACTTGGAATTCTTTTTTAGTAAATTTTTCAATAAATCTATTCTTTCGTTTTCTGAATTATCTTCTGCTTCCTCCTCCTGATAACCGTTGAAAAAGTTTTCCTCCTCGAATAACCTATGAACATCCGCAATTGGTGCGCATTTACGTTTCCCACGTGGTTTTTTAACTTTTTCTTTGACTTTCATTTTTTAGGGGTTTTATTTTAAAATTTTGAATAGGGTCAAGTTTAATTTTACGTTTTCAATTTCTACAATTTCCGTTTTTACGTTAACTACACAAACAGTTTCAGTATTATTTTTACTTTTTACCAAACAATTTCCTAAAAACACGCCTGGTTTTATTTGTTGAGCTTCACAAAAGAATTCTCCCTCTTCCGTTGTAGGGAGACTAATTGCTTTTTCCATGCGTGCCGGTATTATAATTTTAGATGACTTTTATGAATTCACACTTCCAGTATATATGTCGGTATGTCGGTATGTCGGTATGTCAGTATGTCGGTATCTCCTCACCTGGCCATAACTCTTAAACGACTTGACCGATTGAGCTCAAATTTGGAAGCTGAGCTCGTGCCATCAATGGTTTGGTACCCTAGAAATTGGTGCCTTTTTGACTTTTTGATGAGTGGGAAGGGGGCTTCGGAGGGCCTTTTAATTTTTGAATGTACCAAAAAACCATGTGGGGTATCAAATGAAAGGTCTTGACGAGTACATCTGATTTCTGATTGGACCATAGTCCGGAGGGCGCTGTGGGTCATATCGGGCTCAAAATGGGGGTAATGTTGGGCCCTATAAACAAAAAATCATGTGGGGTATCAAATAAAGGTTTTTACGAGTACATCTCATGGAGTGGTAGTCCGGAGGGCGCTGTGGGTGATGTCGGGCTCAAAATGGGGGCAATGTTGGGCCCTATAATACAAAATCTCATGTGGGATATCAAGGGCGTAGTGGGTCATGTTGGGCTCAAAACGGGGCAATGTTGGGCTCCATCATACAAAAAATCATGTGGGGTATCAAATGAAAGGTATTGAAGAGGACATCTTGTTGAGTACTCCGAGAGGTACTCTGGATCTTGTGGGACCCATAATGCAAAAAGACATGAGAGACATCTCGTTGTGCAGTCCGTTGGGTTTCGTAATTTTGTGTTTGTGAAAATGGAATATAAAATTCTGAATTATTTGTTTTTGTTTTTGGAAATTGTCATTGCTTTTGGGGTCCTAAAATATTACAATTAGGGGACAAGAAATTGTTCCCTAAAATACCATCAACTGGTAACTTAATATCATTATCCGTAACTTGAAAATCGCATTTAAAATTGTGCCCTAATAAAAATTTACCCTCACAGGAACCTAAAGTGGAGCTCACATTGTTTGTTGAACTTATTTGTACTTTATTATCTTTACATATTTGTGTTCCTTTTTCCAACGTTGAATTTTTATTAAATTAACCTGAGCTCCTGTGTCTACTAATAACTTTACTTTGTCTGTTTTGGCTTTATCTAAAGCCAATTGAACTATGGGCTCCTGTAAGTAGGTTGTTGTGCCCTCCGTATGGAATGAGCTGGGCTTTTTTAGTTCACTCCATTCTCGTTTCCCGAAACTAACGCCATTCGAGATTCATAAGATTGACGTGCTTCACAATTTCACATTTTGTGCCCTTCCCTTGAACACCATTCACAAGTCGTTTCAGTGTTGGTCACTGTTAAAACTCTTTGTGGGCCAGCGCCGTTATTCCCTGTGAGTGGTCTTAAACAATTAGCGGATTCGTGTCCGTTAATTCTGCAATTGGTACAATGTTTTACTTCCTTATTTCAATGAAACTGCATTGTACAATCTCTACTTATGTGGCCTTGTTTACCACATTTGAAACATTTTATGAGAGGATTTGAATTAGGTCCTCTGTTAGCGATATTTGTATTCCTAATATTATTATGATTATTATTATTACTATTATAATTAGATTGGTAGTTATTTCCGTTAAACATACTACCATTATTATTGTTCAATCTATTAGGGGTCTTATTATAGTTATTGAACGGGGTCTTATTGTTATTAAAATTATTATTATAATTATTTGAAAATTACTTATAATTATTACTAAAATTGTTGTTGTTGTTGTTATTTAGATTTCTACTTCCAGCGTTGAAATTTTTGCGCATGTTATAATTGTGTTGCTGGTTTTTATTAAAGTTATTATTATTGCTAAAATTTCTCTGATTATTGCCATTACTAAATTTGTTTTTGTTGGGTTGTTCTGCTTGTAGTCCATTTTCGTTTAATTTTTTCATCATCGTTGTAATTAATGTCAGCATTTGATCTCCTACGACTGCTTGACTGTTATTCGAATTCCCAATGCCTCCTAAATTTCGAGTTTCGTTCAGATACTGTCGAGCTGCTCCTATAGAGACTCGTAAATTTTCCGGATTTTTGAATAGCAAATATTGTTTTAACTCTGCTGATCGCAGTCCTCCCAAAAACACTCTTTTCTGTAATCTCCATCTCGTTTATCAATGCTCGTCGCTCGTTGTTATATCTCTCATTTACCCTGTTCCGATACGCCGCCAATTTTTCGGATATTCGTTCTCCAAAGAGTTATACTGTTTCCGTTTCATACTGGTACATTCCCATAATTTCCGACGCTAATGTAGCCATATCCTTGCTTTCTATGAAACGGTTTCTTAAAATATCCTTATATTGATTAAAATTTTCCACATTGGCATATCTAAAAAGTGCGTTGGCTGCACCTGTTAATTTACTGGTAATTAAAATACGTAAAAGTATACCTTTTTGCTCATCCCTCGTTAATTCGTATGATTGGTGAGCCAACTCCAGAAAATTGTTTAGTTCGTTTTCAATGTCCAACCCTACACCTGAAAATGTTGGAACGTGTACCAAAAATGTTTTAATAATTTTTTCAACCGGTAGGAGCGTTGGTTCCAAATGATAAGAGTTGTCATTAGTAAAATTTTCCGCGTTGTATTCATGTTGTACGGGTAACTGACGTGGTGGTGGAGGCGGAATAAGGGTCCCCTTAACCCTGACGATCCTGGACTGTTCATTGTTCTGTTGCTAAAGAAATGAGGGTCATTTATTGGATTCATTTTCTTGGATTTTTTAATATTTAAACTTCTTCTTTCCGTTTTAGTAATAATCACTTTATTTTTCCTTGTTTTTCTAAGTCTTCTTATTGGACCAATCCTATTATATTTTACCCCGGATCTTAATGTTCTAAAGCTTTTCCTGTTTTCCGACACTCTATCTTCCTGCACTTGGTGTAAAAAATCAGAAAAATTGTTTTTATTTAAAACTTCTAAATTTGGTTCTTCTTCTATGTTTCCGATGTTTGTTTTAGTTTTTTCGTCCGAATCTTCAAATTCTGGACTTGAATTTAAAAATGAAAAAGTAGAAATGCGTTTCGAAAATTTTAAAATAGATTGCGCTAAAGTTGGGGTTTTTTTGCGACATTAGTTTCCTTATTAAAAAAAAATTACAACAACAACAATGTATATATGCCCTTTTTTATATATATTATGATTTAGGGGTTATTAAATTTCAGTAAAAAGTGATAAAAAATGTTGTATACTTATTTTGTAGGGGTCGAATTTTTTATTCCGAAAAAAAATTTTAAGCTCGAAAAATTGTGTTTGTATTTTTCCTAAAAATTATTTTTTAATTTAAATTTTATCTTATTTAACGAAAATCATTCCAATTTTTTAATAAAATTATTTAAAATAAAATGCTCATTTTTATTTATTTTATTTTTATTCCTGAATATATGCAATAAAAAATTTTTTTTTCGAAAAAAAAAAAAAATAAAAATTCCCTAACTCCTAAAATTATGCAATAAAATTTTAATTCAATTCCAAAAAAAAATTTGTCAATAACTTTTCATAATATGAATGTTTAAAAAAAAAACGCGCTTAGTTCTAATGAAACTTACGTACGTCATTTAAAATATTAATATTAATATCAATTAAGTTAACAACAATATTGTATATAAAAATGATCAAACGTATTTTGAAAATATATATATATATCCCTTTATATATATGTATATATAATTTTCGTCATTACGAACAAAAAAAATTAATGAAATTTTTATATAAAATGTAAATATAGAGTAACGAAAAAAATTGTTGGTTAGTTAAACCAAATTTTATTAAAATTTTAACACTTATGTTAATTTTTTTTTATAAAGTTTCTTTGTTTTTACACAGCCCTGTGTCAACTTAGTGCAAAATTTTATTCTTTACTTTCTTCACTTTCTTTACACAGTTTTGTGTCAAATTAGAGCAACTTAGAGCTTACTCCGTGATTGGTTTTGCTACCCTATTTTATATTCGAATTTAACTTTATAAATACACTTCTATGTATTATCCAAAAAAAACTAAAAAAATGTCTCTTTGTGCGACTGAAACACAAATATTTTTCAATGAGAGACAACTATAGTGTCGTATTGATGCTGTCAAATATATTGTTTTTGTTTTTTAATCTGTCGGAGATATTTCGCTGCTCGAATACTTGTTTGCTTCATACGCCTCTGACATTTTCACTTTGCTCCATATCCACCCTAAATTTACAACTTACAATTTACACATGTTAGACTTCTTGGTCCGTGTTTCAAGACGGGTCCCGAAGGTAACTGGCACGGCTCCATGTCCATCTTATAATATAATTACTATGAAAATTACTATGGATATAAGGCAAAAGTAAAAAAAAAAAAATTTGGCATTAAAGTTCTATATCAATGAGCAATGGATATGGAGCAAAAAAATTAATTTAATATTAATGTTAATGTTTCATGTAGATTGCTCATTTATATAGAGCAAAAAAACATTTAATAAAAATAACTTGAAAAATGTATAGAAAAGTTACTCTACGTGCTACCTTTTTTCTGATTTTTGAGAAGTGAGGCAAGCAAGCATTGAAAAAAAAAGAATTGATGTGGAGCAAAACTGTGTTGTATAATACTTTATACAAACATAAATAATTACCTTTTATTTTTTATTCCTTTCAATGTTTGGTTATCTATTTAACCAGGTTTCGTTTGATATTATATCGAAAAGCAAACTATCGATTTTGATATAATTATTTTATTTAATTTAAAATTTACTTTTTATTTAATATTTATTCTCAGTTTGTTTATATCTAAAATAAAAGCTATATAGCTAAAGCGTAGCTTAATATTTTAGGATAATAAGTTTGACTGATCAAAAATTAATGATAATATTTGCCCAAAATCGAGCTAATTTATACGATTTTTGGTGCATTTTCCGGTACAAATACAATTAAAAATGTTATTATCAATATTATTTATTTGAATAATATTAATAATAACATAATATCGGTATTGGTTTTATTCAATTATTATATTAGCCGAAAAATGCCCACACTAGCACTTTTTTCTTTAATATTAATATTAATTAAATTTGGCCTATATAAATATTCTACCTGTAAAAAATCAATTGTTTTTTTATTTATTGATTTTTATGCATTTTCAGCATTTCCAATATAAAAGAATATTTATATGAATTAGTATATAAGAATTTATTATAGGTTTTTTTATATATATAATCAAAAGTACATATAATATTGATTATATACTTTTGATTATGTTGCGGGATAAATGTTTGGAAACATTTATTCCACAACATTCCTCCCTTTTTAAAAATGGAAAGGGGCGATCTTGAAGAGATCGTACCTTTTCAAAAAAAAAATCGTATAAATTAGTCGATCGTAGTTTACAGATTACCTATTTAACAATTTGCCTTAAAATTAGTTATTTATTTTTTTATTACAAGAAATGTTATTATTTTTTTTTTTCTATTTATAATTGATATTTTTAATATTGTTTTATTATATATTTTCTGAATTTAGATTAAAAATTATTTATGATCTTAAGTTAACAGTTATACATAGTTTTATACAAAATTTAAATATATATTTATTTTTCTTCAAACAAAAAAAATTTGTATATTACTCATTACTAAAATATTTATGAACAACAATTGACATAAAATGAATTTACTGATATTTTTTACTATTACAATTTTACTTAATCCAATTATTCTCATGTAGAACTTTAATAAATAGTGGTTGATTATTACATTTAATTTATTATTAAAAATTTTGCTATTACATTTTTACTTAATCCAACTATTTTCATGTAGAACTTTTTTTATTATATTTTGACTATTACATTTACTTAACTAATTCAATCCTTCCGCAACCTTTTATTGCTTTTCTTCAAAAAAAACCTTTTTATACATTATTTCTCTTCTCAATGAATTTTATTTTCTGTTTTTTTTTTATATATATATATTCTATATACACTTTCCTTCCCCTTTTTTAAAACCTAACATTTTTTTTTTTTTTTTTTTTTTTTTTTTTTTTTTTTTTTTTTAAATTAACCCCTAAAAAAATTATAATTCCAATCCTAAAATTATGCAATCATATAATTTGAATTACAACTAGTTATGATAAATTTAGGTGTAGAACTTGACTAATATTAAACCTTACATGAAAAAACCTTACATGAGAAAATCTTTATAAAAATTATTTATAACCCCTTTTTTTTTTTAGACTAATTTATGTTATATTTAATTTCTAACTACGAAATGATAATGTTGGCGGACTTATTGGTGAATTTATTTCTTTATGCATATTTTTTTCTGAAAATTTTGATTTTTCTGGTACACTTTTCCGTGTTATTATTTTTTCTTTTACTGTTTTAGTTTGAATATTATTGCAATTATTCGATGCTTTTCCATCGTTTGTTGAATGTATGTTTTTTGGTTCTTCTTCTTTTATATGAGTCTCCGTTTTGGACATATTATTCTCAGATTCTTTTCTCCTTTTTGTTTTAAGCCTTTTACCCCTTTTTATTATTTTATAAACTATAAATATTACCATTATTCCTATGATAATTCCTGCCAAAATAGTATTTACCAATGTTATAGTTCGTATTACATTTAATTCGGATTGTCTATTTTTCTCTAATCTAATTTCCTCTTGAATTTCGCTAATAGCTTTACTTCTTTTATCAAATTCTTGACCTAATTCTGCAATTCCAATTGACTTAATACTAGTTGTTTTATTATTTGTTACTGGTAATTCTAATATGTCCATATCTTTAAATTGGTTCTCTGGTATTTCTCCAAAAATATATTTGTTATTATTTTTTATCTCAACCATTTGTTCCATATAATATGGTATTTCCATATCTCCTAGTACAAACGAGCATTTTTTCTTTAACGTTATTATCCCAATTCCTTGTATTACTTGTTTGTAAGCGTTTGGGTTACAAAAACTAGTTATTTCCTGATTTGTGAAAAACGTAAATAACCATGTATTTATTTTTTGTAGTGGAATGAGATGATTTTGTACTTCCTTTATTAATTTCCTATTACATTTCTTCAAACTGTCTTTATTTTTTGTGAATATCGTTAATATGCAATTTTTCTCTATTGGATTCAACAATCTTGGTTGTATTTGTTTACAAATTTTAATCTTCATATTTTCTTCATCATTAATTTCTGTGCATGCTTGTGCTAGTTCTGTTAATGTATAGAGATTATATTGATTAATGGAGTTGTTTGCTATATAACCCCATTCTGTATCAATAACTGTAATATGTTGATTTGAAGATTTCTTCGGTAACGGGTGTATTCTATATAAATCAAATTCTACCGTTGTTAATAACTTTATTCTTATTCGTACTCCTATTTCATTTCCTACATACGTCAGATCTATTTCTACCATTTGATTTAATATAATGGCTGAATACAGATATTTATGTCCTTGGTCTTGGGTCATATTTCTTATGATTTTAGTCAATACTTCTGTGTCCAATATTAAGGGATGTATTTTATGTTGTTGTAATGCACTAATTATCTCATTTTCTTCTATTAAATGTCCATAAACTCTCTCCAATTCAGCAAATACGTATATCATTAATTGATGCATTTCCAATTCTGCATTTATTTCTTTTATTTCTTTATTCATTAATATTGTATTTAATCTCATCCTACTTTGCATTACTCCTACTCTATTTTCTATTTCCTCGGCTCTTACTGTTAAATTACCAACCACTGCTTTCACGAATTCGAAATTTGAGGCCATTACTGCCGTTTGCTTGTTTAATATTTCCATAGTATTCTTTTCATTATTTTTTAATTTTTCCAAACTTTCATATATTTTATCTGAATCATTCTGATCCATGGTTCCAAAAAGCATTTTCGATACTGTTCCAATTATATTAATTGCTCCTCTTTTGTTTCTGTTAAAATAATTTTTTACACCTTGACTTAACATTCTTATTCTATTATTCCATAACTTCACTTCGTTTTTAAATGCAGTTATTTTATGCTCTGTAATAAAATCTTTCATACTTTCACATGTTGTATTTATTTGTAGGTTGATTAAATTCAAAAATTCTTCAATTTCCTTTCTTTCCGTAATTTCCACTTTTGTATATATACGAATATAATCCTTGTACTCTATTGCTGTACCCAATTTTTCGAACAAAACTTCCGCTTCCTTTATTTGCATTACTTGTATATGATTTCCCCCTACCGTCACCAATAATACCAAAATCCAGTACAACATTTTCTGAAAATGTTAATTGCGTTAATAATTTTAATATTTTTTTTTTTTTTTTTTAATTAACAAATTATTAATTATAGTTTTATTGTTATAGTACTTTTATGATTTTTTCTAGTACCTTCCAAAAAATACCTATCGCGCTTCCATATAAAACTGTAAGCATTGCTACTCCTTATATTTATAGCTAAAAAGTATCGATTCTTTTGTACCCGATATAAAAAACCTTTTTTCAAAAGAAACGGAAATCCGTACTTATTAATATATTATTATTTTTTTTAAATTAAAATTACTATGCTAAGCGTACTTATTATTTACTAAATATGATTAATCTATACTAATTACTGATAATCTAACCTTATTTTATAATTTTTTATATAACTACACTAGGTTATTAATTATGAAAGTTAAAAAAAATTTAACTTTCATAATTAATAACCTAAAAATAGCTAATTTATTCTAATTGTTAACTCTAACGTTATTATTTATTATTAATCTTGTAAAAATTTGTATTCTGTCCAAAAAAATTCAAAAATTCTCGTAAAAAAATTTTCTTGAAAAAGGGATTTCCGTAAAAAATTTTCGCAAGATTTCCGAACAAAATTTTTTCTCGCAACTCGAACTTTTAACTGATGGGTTGTCCGGTTTGTTATGTCATACTCGAAATTAGTTGCGCGCCATTATTATGTCGGACATAATAATAATATTATTATTTTGTATCTAATAATTGAAAACATTGTTGTTTAGTTAGTAAATTCATGTTGGTTTTTTTTTTTGTGTTGTTTTCATAAAAAGAAAACAAAAGTTATAGTGATATGATAGATATAAGTAATAGAGAAAAAAAATCTAATGTATAAAGTGTATAATCAACTTTATTATAGAAAGTGTATAATCAACTTTATTATGGAAAGTGTATAATCAACTTTATTGCATGGCATAGTGATATACCATGCTGAAAATCAAGGTAAGTTTTGTTTTATTTTAAAAAATTAAAAATAATAATTTTTTTAAGATTATTTAATTAACCCCCTCTTTTGGAAAAAAAACTTCATTCCTCTTTTTACTTTTTATGTGTTACCCTTTTGTTTTTTTTTTGTTTTTTTTTTTATGATGGTACACTAAAAATTTATTGACGTTTCGTCACCATTTTTCATTTATTTATTCTTTATTTCGCATAGCCACGAGGTGTGACTGGCTATGCAAAAATTTCAATTTTTTTTCTAATAATAACTTCTATGTTATTATTAATAGATAAATTCTTTATTTATCTTCCCTATCCTGATTTTTCTTTTTTTTTTTTTAAACTTTTAACGTTTAAAATGTTCCAATTTGATCCAAATCACCAGATACAATCATTTACATATTCACCATTATCACGAAAATTCTCTAATAATAAACCATAATGGTACATAACATCAACGCTGGCAAATTGTGAAATATGATCAACCATTTTAATATTAACTAAATGTTTATCATCTGATTTTGTTACACTATCCAATAACACCAATAATATATGATTTGTAACAATAATATCTTGTAAATATTGTTTTGTATGCAATGATGGATTAAATCGACGTATCAGTAATAGAAATAATGATCGTAAATCTGTTGTTGAACCAATTTGTAATTCTAATTGTCGTAAATATTCACAATCCTCAAATGTTAAATGACTAATTTTCTTATATGTTTCAACTGCTTGTAAAAATTCCCGTATTGCTGTTACAACTAAATGTATTCGACGTAAATATGGTTTCATATCACCATCTTGTTGTCATGCAGTAAATTCTAATTGTTCACATAATATAACACCTTCATATGTTAAATAACTGATAATATCAAAATTTAACACGGAATTAACTAATTCCAAGTCAAGTTCTAATTGTGTTGCAAATTTTAAGAAATATGTTATTAGCCAAAAGAAATGTGACGTATCAATTGGATTTTTAAAATCTGTTAAGAATTGTGCATGTAATTCCTGTACTAAATAACCATATCCTTTCAATAAAAAATCAACAGTAAATTCTTTTGATATTTTTGATATATCCTCATCTGTCGGTGTATGCTGTACCAATCCTTTCATATTTATCAGATTACTTTTACATCTTTTCACTAATTTCTTCCGACGCCATTCTTTTTTATCTTGTGGTGTTATATTTGTATTTGTCCATTGTTTATTACGTGATTTTTACGTTTGTTTGAACATTTGGTTGTTTTTTTTTTTTTTATATATATATATATATATATCACCCATTACTATAACATTATCCTTTTCAAACAATTCATCAAATATGTTATTAAAATTATTAAAAAAAATCTGCTTCTAGATTTAATGGTTTAGGCGATCTATATACTCCACATAAATAAAACATTAGATTATTTAAAGATATTTGTATAACCAATATCCATATATTATAGTCAATAGAAAATTGTTTGATTATGTTGGTTTTCCAACATTTTTTAATATAAACAACAAAACATTTTTTAAATTCAAGCACACACCCTGTATTTCATTTAATTGCTAATAACAAATCCTATCAGCCTCTTGTTTCAACTTCCTTTGATACACTTTACAATCTCTACTTAGTGGCAAATGAGCTGTATCACAGTCTTCATCTGTTAAATTTAATTTATTTTTTAAAAAATACACAATTTATACATTTAATTTCATTAATTTCTTTTATACACTCATTTCTTCGATGTCCTATTTTAATTAAGAGCTAATAAAAACACGACCTTTTACTTTGAAATTTACAATATCCCAATTTTACAATAATAATAATTTTTTCTGTTTTCAGATTTTTCAGTTTGAAGCTAATATTCTTATGTTTTTTGATTGTTGATATAACGGTAATGTATACATCACTGAATTTATGACGTAAGAAATATTATATTTTATAACTAATTGTATTAAAAAAATTTTTGAAAAAAAAAAAATTTTTTTTTTTCAGGTAAAAATTATTACAACGCAAGAATTAAGATATATATTTAAAGGAAAATATATTAAAGCAAAAAACTCATTTGCAAAGTTCACTTTTCTTAGTTCTATAATGTGGTAGTATGAGCGCCTAATATTTGAAAATAAAAATTCAGATAAGTATTTTATTCCATTTTATTGACAAGATTCTTTGTGTGTTTTTTTTTTTTCTTTTTAGGTATACTCTTTTGTTTTTTGGGTTTTACCATTTTCCCGGAAATTTCCTTAACTAAGTTTGTTGGATTAATTTTTGTTAAAATACAAAATATTTTATATTATTATATTTTCTTTATTTAAAATTTTTTCTAATAAAATTGTGATTTTTTAGGTAACTTTGCATCGTGGGATCCTCTTCAGAGATCTTCAATATCAATTATCCGATCTTCAATATAAAAAATATAAATTAACAACGTGGGACAGTTTTATTTGTGAGTCAATTTTGTTTTTCTGATTTCCTACTTCTTTTTTCTTAATTAAATAAAATAAATAGACACCTAAAAATAAACCAAGTTTGTTGTTTAAAAATTGTAATTAAAGTAGTTAATACCGTAGCATTTAACGTAGCTTATGATGTAAACTTTTTTTGTATTATGCACGGTATCCTCGGTATAATAAACTTGAAGTATTAGGTTTTATCTGCAAACCTAATATTTCGTAACATGTTAGGTTTTTTTTTTTACTAATTTTCATACTTATTTTCTATCCTAGTATCATTTTTGGTTCACAGTCCTGATAATGATACTTCTACTTAATAATTATTGTACTGTCACTATATGTATGTTTTTTCGGTTACCTCTCTTTTGTTTAAGAACAAAATTTGAGGAGATTGCGTTGCTAAAGTGGATCTTTTTTAGAAGTCCAAAAAAAAATTTAACGTAAAGTATTTTTTAAAGTTAACGTAAAGTATTTGTTAAAGTGGAATTTCGGAAAGTCCAAAAAATTAATTTAAACATAAGTAATAGAGAAAAAAAATCTCTAAGGGTTTTCCTTCTTACAGAGTTTTTTATTGCTGCTTAGCAATGGTTACACTTCTCAAGCATATTTGAGAAAATTTACCTACTCTTTCGAGTTAGGCTCTGTGCGTAAGAAGAGAACCCTGAAAAAAAATAAAATTATTAATAAAATTGTATTTATATATGAATATTTACATAATCTTGTGTGGATCCTTTATTGTAACTTACTAAAGAGTCCTTCAGTTTTTGCTAAAGTATCATTATTAAGTTATTATTCTGTCCATTTTTTAATTCGATTATTATGAACCCTTCTATTTTTCTTCCCTATTTTTATAACTGTATTATTCATATTGGGTACTTCGATTACCTGATACGGTCCTGTCCAATTACTACTAAGCTTATGGAGTTTAGTGGGATTTATTAACAATACTTTATCCCCAACTTTATATTTTTCAGTCGTTGAATTTATATCGTAGTTTTCTTTTGATTTTATCTTACTACTTTGTAAGTTTTGTCTGGCAATCTGATGTATAGATTGTAATTTGAATTTTACCTGTGCGCATAAATCGTCGTAATTATATACAGGGTCGGCTTTTCGTTCTAAACGACTTGGTAACGGATCGCAAAATCCGTATAGTGCGAAAATAGGTGAATATTTCGTACCTGAATGTGGGGTGTGGTTATGGGAAAAAGCTGCTTCTTCCAACCAGTCATCCCATGTTTGCGAATTCTTATTTGTGACCATTTTTAAATATTCCACCAGTGGCCCATGTCGTCTTTCCAATGATCCGTTGGATTGTGGATGGTACGCGGTGGTTTGAATTTTCTTAATTCCCAATAATTTACATAGTTTATTAAACAATTCACTTGTGAAGTTCGTTCCTTGATCGGTTATTAACTTTCTTGGAATTACTGAATATTTTAAGATAATTTTCTTATAAAAATGTTCCGCGACCGTTTTGGCTGCCATATCTTGAAGCGGAATACAGTCTAATATTTTGGTTAAGTCGTCTTGAAATGTTAGAATGTATTTATTTCCGTGTTGCGTAACTGGAAAAGGTCCAACTATGTCTAAATAGACCTTGAAAAATGGCTTTTGCGCAGTGTCCGTTATTGTCATAGTCATTTTCGTAACTTTTCCTCTTTTTGTCTTTTGACATTGTGGACAAGCCTTGGTGTACTTTGTTATTGTTTGTAACATTTTCTTCCAGTAGTAAAATCTGCTAATTCTTTTGTATGTTCGGTTCACTCCTAGGTGACCTCCAAGCGGGGTGTCATGATACTCTTTTAATATAAGTTTTATTTCTTCCGGATTTGTCAATGTTACCTTGTCCTTATGTTGCTCAGTTGGTTTGTTTTCATCATCCAAATCTTCCTCCATTTCTTCTTCTTCTTCTGCTGCTCTTGCACTCGCTCTCGTTACTACATGTACTGCGCCGTAAAGTTCTATTTGTTTTTTATTATTTTCGGCATTTTCCATGTCCTCGTAAGGTATCCTACTAAGTGCGTCCGCGTTTGAGTTGCGTTTACCCGGTTTATATTTTATTTCATAAGTATACTCGGATAATCTCATCTTCCATCGGTTTAGCCTTCCTTCAGGATTTCGCTTGTTAAATTCACTTATTAATGGCTTATGGTCGGTGTATACTACAAAATCTCGTCCAAATAGGTAACATCTATAGTTCTTTATAGCCCAATAGATGGCTAACATTTCTTTCTCTATTGTACTATAGTTTCGTTCTGCTGAATTTAATACCCTACTTGCATATGCAATTGGAAGATCTTGGTCTATTTCCCCTTGTGATAGTACAGCTCCTAATGCTGTGTTACAAGCATCCGTAGTTAAAATAAATTTCTTGTTGAAATCAGGATATTGTAGTAATGGTGGGTTTGTCAATACCTCCTTAATTTCTTCAAACGCTTTTTGACAAATTTCACTCCAGTTGAACTTTTTTGATTTCGTAGCCAATTTATATAATGGTTCCCCTATTTTTGCCAAATGTGGTGTACTTGATCTATAATAATTTACCAATCCTAAAAATGACTGTAGTTTGGTCGTACTTTTTGGAATTGGAAATTCCTTTACACATTTTATTTTTTCTGGGTCTGGAAGTACTCCTGTTTCCGTACATTTATGTCCTAAATATATTACTTCCTTTCTTAAAAATTTGCATTTGTCGGGTTGTAACTTTAAATTGTTTTCACGTAACCTTTCTAAAACTGCGTTTAGTTTTGTTTGATGATCCTCTAACGTTCGTCCGTATATGACAATATCGTCCAAGTACACAAAACATTTTAGTCCTTGTAGTCCTGACAACACGTAATTCATAAGTCTTTGGAAAGTAGCGGGCGCTCCTGTTAATCCAAATGGCATCCTTTTAAATTCATAATGTCCAAATATAGTACTAAATGCTGTCTTCTCTCTATCTGTTTCTTCTATTAGTACTTGATGGTAGCCACTTGCTAAATCCAATGTGGTAAAATATCTCGAGTTTCCCAATTGCTGTAGAATATCCTCTATTCTGGGTAATGGAAAAGCATCCTTTATTGTGATAGCGTTCAATTTTCTGTAATCTATTACCACTCTGAATCGTCTTTTTCCATCAGGACCCGCCTTTTTTGGTACTACTAGCAGGGGTGCGTTCCATGCACTTCTGCTGGGTTGTATTATATCGTCGTCCAACATTTTTTCTACTTGTTCGTGTATTTCTTTGCGATGGCTTTCCGGTAGTCTGTAATTAGCTTGTGCTATTGCTGGTTTATTTTCTGGCGTTCGAATTTTATGCCCTATTGCTGTGGTGCAACTTAATTTGTCACCTGGTAAGTGAAATATGTCATTAAATTCTTCACAAATTTCGTCAACAGCTCCTTTTTCTTCCGGATTCCAATTTTCATCCAATTCTAGTTTTTCTTTTATTATTTTAGTCCTGTGATTTGTTACTGCTTCGTTCTTAGTTTTAGTGAATATATTTCTAACGCTCGCCAATTTTTCGTCCTTTTGTTGTTCGTTTTTTATTTTTGTGTGTTTCCTTTTCATATGTTTTTCTTCTGTGTTTATTTCCATTATTTTATAGCCGTCTAGTGGTTCTAATTCCAGTTTTGGTTCCATTATCTTAATTTTTTCGTGATTTATATTTAGTATACTACAATATATATGTCCTTTTTCAGCTTTTACGATTCCATTTCCAATATATACTCCTGGTGCAATTTCCATTTTTTTGCATAAGAATTCTCCATTCTTTGTACTTGATACCTTAATAAATTGTTCGCATCTTCCGTTTAACGTAATTTGTTTATCGTCCTTTAAAATCTCCCTCTTTTCTTTTCTATCGTCCTCCTGTAACTCAATATTTCTTAACTTTTTCATCTCTTCTTCATAATCGTTTTCTTCTTCAACAAAATTATCCTTTTTATCCCTTCCTATTTTGAATTCCTCTTTTAATTCTTTCTTTTTTAATTCGTATTCGTCCTTCAAAACTTCATTTTCTTTATTCAATATTTCTAACTTAATTTCTTCTTCTTCTATGTCCTCCATTTCTTCTTCTATATTTTCTTTAATTTTCTCTTCAAATTCTATTTTAACTTCATTTTTAATTTTTTCTTCAATTTTATCTTCAATTTTTTCTTTCGTTTTTTCAAATTCAACTTTTTCTTCAATTTTATCCTCAATTTTATTTTCAATTTTTTCTTCAATTTTAACTCTTATTTTATTTACTTCTATATTATTCTTATCTTCCTTCATTATTTCTCCTGATTCGTTAAAAGGTATCGAAAATTCGCTCGAGTTGTCTTGTGTTACTGGAAATCGTAATTTTTTCTCTGGACCTAGTATATCACAATTCTTTGATAAAAAATCATTTCCTAGAATTCCATCCACTGGCAAATTATGATTGGTTATAATTTGGAAATGACAATCCAACTTATTTGGTGTTAAAAAATTTCCTCTGCATGTGCCCATTGTAGTACTTTGGCTATTTAGTGTTTGTATATTAATTTTATTGTTTTTGTTAATTTTGCTCATGTCCGCAACGCTATCCTTATTTAATAGGCTGATTTGGGCACCCGTATCCACTATTAGTTGTACTTCTTTCTTTTTGCTAATGTCTAATGGTAGCGTTACAATTGCATCTGGTCCAATTTCGTATCTTTTTGGACCCACCTCGTCTTTTTGTTGATTTAGGAATGACAGGAGGGGTTTTGTGTCATTCCTCCTTCGTTTTCCGACTCAAATTGTTCTCTAGCTTGATATATTTGTCTTTCTGGACAGTTGATTTCTAAATGGGTTGGATTTCCACACCAGTTGCAACAGTTTGTTCTTGTTATATTAACTGTAGGTATTCTTTTTACGTTACAATTTGCAGCATAATGTCCTTCCTGACCACATATTCGGCATTTTATTTCTTGTTTAATTGGCCTTGTTACCTCCATTCTGCAATCTCTACTAATATGTCCCGGTTGGTTGCATTTGTAGCATACTATTGTCCGGCTAGGTGTTCCATCCTGGTTTGTATTTCTTTGATTGTTACGGAAATTATTGGTAGAATTACCATTCATGTCATTATTATTCCTAAAACTATTATTATTTCCATTGTAAATTCTATGTGGACTGTTGTTATTTGGTTTAAAATTTCCTCTATTGTTGGCATTTCCTTGAAAATTATCTGCAAAATTATTTCTATTATTATTTCTAATGTTATTATTATAATTTCCATTGAAATTATTTTTGTTATTGAAACCCCTATTATTGTTATTATTATGTATGTTATTATTATTTCTATTAAAGTGTTCATTATTATTAAAGTTGTTATTATAGAAGTTTGGATTCCTGCTGTTGGGGTTCCTGCTGTTGATCGCATTTTGATCGAAGCTATTCCTATTTATGGTACTCGATACTGGGTGTTGTCTGGAGTTATCATTGGTAGTTTTTACTTGGTCAAATGCTGACAACAATTTGGAAAGCATTTGCTCCAGATTTGTATTCTCTGATATATTTGGTGTTTTCCTGACTGCAATCGAATCCAACTGTTCCGCGAACAGTCTGGCTCCTTTTAATAAGTCATCTAGCTCTTGATAGTCTTGTCCTAGAACGTAATGTTTTACGGATTCGGACCGTAATCCTCTGATGAACACTCTTTGTGCTGTCTCTTCAGCATCCTGAAGCATAGCACCTGCTTCCCTGACGTATTTCTTTTTTATTCCCATTTTTAGGCAATAGCATTTTCTTTTTATTCTGTCTCCAAATGTGTTAATTGATTCGTCTATGGATTGGAAGCACTCTTCCAATTCTGCCTTCAACTGCGCTATGCTTTTTTTTTGAATGAAATTTTCTTCTAAAATTTCTTTAAATTCTTCGTACGTAGTTATATTTCTGTCTTGGAATAGCTCCGCAGCTCTTCCTCTCAATTTTCCCCTTAATAACTGTTTTAATACAGATTCCCGATCAATAATATCTGTTTTAAAGTAAGCCTCGTGGGCTAAATCTAAAAAACTCTGTAGTTCTAATACGGTTCTGTTTCCTTCCCCCGTATATGTTGGAACTCCATTCAAATATAATGAGAACGTTGTACTCAATGGCAATGTTATGTTACGTCATTGACTAATAATAATATATAGACTTATAAAGTAGAACAAAAAAAATTTCCAATTTCTGATTTGACTTTCCTAATCTAATGTAAAAAATCAACGTTCAACGTGCGTTTTTTGTTATATATTTTCGTTAGATTAGGAAAGGAAATATTTATGTATGAATATGAATGACTAATATGAGAGCATGCGTGAGAGGATAATTTTTTTATATTGAAAAACGGATTTTTTTTTGTTTTCGCATATATGATTGTATTGTATAATCTTATATGAATAGTTTTGTTGGTATTCGTACAATTGAAAATTTTCTAATTCATAAATAAATTCCAATTTTCAATTTTTAGCAAAAAGAAAATAGTTTCTTCTATATTGTAAGAATAGTACAGGCGTTTGGGTATTTTTGGTAATATTGATTAAAAAATGGGAATACATTTCAGAATAAATTAGAAGTTTTTTAAAAGGAATTAAACATGTTTAGAAATATGTATTTTTTTCTTTTCTAAATTGAATTAATAAATTTTCAATTTCAATTCAACTTTTTTCAATTTCAATCTAACCAAATTTTAAAATATAGTGTTAAAATTTATGAATATAATATTGTATAATCAGAAAATATTATTAATTTATTGAATATATTGTATAATCATAAAATATGCAATATATTTTTTAATCGATATTACCAAAAATACCCAAACGCCTGTACTATTCTTACAATATAGAAGAAACTATTTTCTTTTTGCTAAAAATTGAAAATTGGAATTTATTTATGAATTAGAAACTTTTCAAATGCACGAATACCAACAAAACTATTCATAAATATATACAATACAATCACATATGCGAAAACAAAAAAAATCCGTTTTTTTTTCAATATAAAAAAAATTATCCTCTCACGCATGCTCTCATATTAGTCATTCATATTCATACATAAATATTTCCTTTCCTAATCTAACGAAAATATATATCAAAAAACGCACGTTGAACGTTGATTTTTTACATTAGATTAGGAAAGTCAAATCAGAAATTGGAAATTTTTTTTGTTCTACTTTATAAGTCTATATATTATTATTAGTCAATGGTTACGTGTACAAAAATTGTATGAATTGTCCGTATTAATGTATGTTCTACGTGTAAGATTTGTTGCCAGTCGTTGATATTTTGCTGATTCTCTGTCGCTAAATCCATCATCTATTAAATCATATATTGGGTCATCTTTTTCGTTATTATTTTGTTCCGAATTGGGTCTTACTGTAGTTACTGGGGTAACTTCCGTTGTTATTGGTGCTGCGGCCTCGCCTCCTTCCGCCATTGTTAATTCTGGTGTACCTTTTCCTACCAAATTAATTTCAAGTCCTTTGCTTCTCGTATTATAATTATGTTTTACTAAAAATTTCCCTATATGTGTTTTCTTAGGGCCCGTTGTTTCCGTTTCGCCAAATGTTACTCGTTTTTTTCTTATTGCACCACTAGCACTCGGTACTTGTGGTGTGGATGATATAGGGTTTGTAATTTCGATGATCTGACTTTCTTCAGAACTTTTCGAAATTTCTGGGCTTACGTTGTCAAAAGAAAAAGAATCTATGAATTTGTAAAATTTTGACTTAATTTCCGACATTAACTTAGCTATCAAGTGGATATTTTATATATATATAAAAAGAAAATTGTTTTTTTTTTTTTTATTTATTTTTTATTTTTATTTTTTTATTTCTTTTTACATAATAATTATTCTTTAAGCCACATAAGGATTCTATCGCAAATTATACATCTATAGTCTTTTTTCTCCCCTTTTGGTACCTGGGCAGTTCTCCAGTTATTTATACAATTTCCGCATACTAGGCCGTGCTCAGTATTAAAGATTTGCCCTACTGTCCTAAATACCACTGGCATCTACAAAAAAAAAACGTTTTACTACCCCTCTTTTTTTTGAAATGTAGAAAAAAAATGCTTCTTTACTATAGTAATGCTACCTATCAGAATTTATTTTACGACAAAATAAAAATTTTAATCTACTTTAACTGTTAAAAAAAATTATATACTGTAAGTACCAAAAAAAAACAAAAAAAATCTAATTGAAATAATTCCAACTTGAGAAGAGAGAAACAAAAATGGATATATAAAAAAAAGAAATTTTCGGAATTTTTTTTTTTTTAATTTTATTCTTTTTTTAATAAAAAAAATTCTACTTTTTCAAAAAAAAAATGGTCTAAAAAAAATACTATTCTACTGTTTTTTTGTTTTTTATCTTATAATTTAAAAAAAATTTTATTTATAATCTTATAATTGTTAACAATCCACATTATTTTCTAGTATATATATTTTTATTTTATTTATTTATTTATTTTCTATCTCCTCTAATTTTTTTATCGCGTTTTCCGCTGTTTCTACGCATTTATTGAACAGTTGTTCAAATTTTTTCTGTTTTCTTCTGCTGTTTTGTTGTTTCTTTAAGCCTTTAATTTTATTTACGATGGCTATTCTTTGTTCATTTGATGTTGCTAGTGTCTTCTGTTTATACAGCTCCCTTATTTCTTGTTTTATCCTGAGCTGTACTCCTCCTCTCGTTTTAGCCGGTTTTTGTTCCGTTTCTTGATTTCTTCTGTTGTTGGCTCGTTGTCTTTCTTTATATTGCTCTATTGTTATGGGTTTAGGGCCTATCTTGTCATCCTTCTTTACTAATTTTCTTATTTCTTCCATTTATTTGTTTCTTTTTCTATAAAAAAATAAACTTTGTTGCATTACTGCAATAAATTTTTACCCTTGGCTTAAGCCTACAGTTGGGCGTTTATTTTTTATATAAAAGAAAAGAGCACGTAGTTCGTTGACAAGAGATAGTAATCTCTTGGTCACCGGCTGCGCCATATGTTGTATAATACTTTATACAAACATAAATAATTACCTTTTATTTTTTATTCCTTTCAATGTTTGGTTATCTATTTAACCAGGTTTCGTTTGATATTATATCGAAAAGCAAACTATCGATTTTGATATAATTATTTTATTTAATTTAAAATTTACTTTTTATTTAATATTTATTCTCAGTTTGTTTATATCTAAAATAAAAGCTATATAGCTAAAGCGTAGCTTAATATTTTAGGATAATAAGTTTGACTGATCAAAAATTAATGATAATATTTGCCCAAAATCGAGCTAATTTATACGATTTTTGGTGCATTTTCCGGTACAAATACAATTAAAAATGTTATTATCAATATTATTGATTTGAATAATATTAATAATAACATAATATCGGTATTGGTTTTATTCAATTATTATATTAGCCGAAAAATGCCCACACTAGCACTTTTTTTCTTTAATATTAATATTAATTAAATTTGGCCTATATAAATATTCTACCTGTAAAAAATCAATTGTTTTTTTATTTATTGATTTTTATGCATTTTCAGCATTTCCAATATAAAAGAATATTTATATGAATTAGTATATAAGAATTTATTATAGGTTTTTTTATATATATAATCAAAAGTACATATAATATTGATTATATACTTTTGATTATGTTGCGGGATAAATGTTTGGAAACATTTATTCCACAACAACTGCTACTCGATATCTCAGTAATTATTAGAGATAAGAAAAAACGAATTGCAGTTTTAAAAAGAGAAAAAATGGCGTATGAAGCAAACAAGTATTCAAGCGGCGATTTGTAATAAAATAATAAAAAAAATGCTTGAATATTGTAAAAAATCATGAATGTCAAAAAATATACAAAAAAAATTCAAAAAAATTTCGATTGTTTTTGACAGAAATGGTTTTGTTGCTGCTACACAGTGACAAATCATTAGCGACATGGATTTTTTTTGGATTGTTTTTGGATTTTTTTTTACTTTCAGAATTATAGCGTGTTACTCGCACTCATATAATATAGCGTGTTACTCGCACTCATATCTTTTTCTCATATAAGAAATATTACCTCTCCCTCTAAATGGATAGTGTTCGGTGAGCTAGATAAAATTAAAATTAATTAAATTCTTCTCCGTGAACTAAAAATAAAAGACTATGCTTCGCTTACGATCAAATTATTTATTTATTAAATATCGAAAAAAAATTGTATATATTTTATTAAAAAAAATATTAATTAAATTAAAAAAAAGAAGATTTAAACAAATTAAATTAAAATTTAAAATAAAATTGATAAACTCAAAATAAAATTATAATAATAAAATTTAGTATTACTCTAGTATACTTAATTGATAAAACTCAAATTTAATAAATTGTTGACAAATTGTTAATCTAAATTTCCAAGTTATTTACAAAATCAAAAAAAAAATTCAAACAAATTCAAATATTAATTTATATAAGTTTCTAAAATGCGTTAACGTTACGTTAATTGTGTATATGCCTTAATAAAAAAAATGCGTTTGAAAGTTGCGTTAATTGGTGTGTACCTTAATTCAATATGCACAACAAAAGTATTTAACTGTCACCCAATACTGACACTGTTTGCAACACCGCGTATTCTATTATTTTTGATGCAAAAGCGATACCAATGCGAAAGACGATAAATTTGAAATGATTATTAAAATTTATTAATATTTGCGCAAAATTTTAATTAAACAAATGAAATTATATGTTTGTTATGTATAATATGAAAGTACTACCAATGTGGTGTAAATAAAATTCACGATAATAAAAAAAAAAAATTGTTTTAAATATATTTGTAAAATTTTAACTTACAACAAAAAAAAACGATTTGCAGTTGTCAGTTACGGTTTTAGTTGGGGTTTTAAATACTGTTATCAACGCAATTGATTTATTGTAATTTATTGTTTGACAAAAAAAAAACTATATGTTATGGCCCGTTAGCAATTTAAATTGTTTAATTTTGTATTGACCAAATATGAACCAAATTAATATATTTATATGTACAAATATTAAAATAAAAAAAAGAATAAATATGATTTTATTATATTCCAAAAAAAATTATTTTATTTATTTATGTCTTATTCCGTAAAGTTATAATATACAAAATTATATCACTTTAAATTAATCCAGGAGTCGATATTTGACCTTTATTGAGTTCGGACGTTAGTTGCTCTGATTAAATTTTAGTCAATTAATTATTTATTTAATTTGTATACTAAAGAAACAATTAAAGTGTATAAAAAAAAACAAAATTCTTTCTTATTGAAAGAATAAGTGAAATTTAAAAATATAAACCTATTTGGTTTATAAATTTTAAACACAATTTAAATATATCACAAACAATTAGTGATTATAATTAATAAATAAAATATCAGTTAGTGAAAAACTAATAAATAATTATCATATTTAGTATGAAAGATAATGAATAATAATAGTGAACATTTATCTGAAAATGAAAGCTATGTTCAACCATTTAAAATTATTAAAATTGGTAATCCACAAATGGATTACGATCATAATGAGTCAGATATTAATTCTGAAATATCAGCAGATAACCAACTAAACTCTGCACAAAATGACAAATGGAAAGTGGTTCCAATTAGAAGACGGAAGAACTCTACTGATGGTACTACAAAAAGGAAAAGACCTAACTCACCTGTAAATGATGAGAACCGATTTAATATATTAAGCAATAATAATATAAATGATAATCATGTTACTAACCAAATTCATAAAAAAAATACTAACAATAAAATTATTAATACAAATGTAGTACCAATAGGAAATAATTTGCAAAGTGTTAAGATCAGGTTTTGCCCGCCGATTATTACAAGATATAGTAATTTAAAACCCCTCATTGAATTTTTAGAAACGAGATCGGACACAAATAAATTTAAATTTTCAAATAATATTTATAACAAAAAAACTAAAATATTTGTCTCTTGCTCTACTGTACATAAAGAGTTATTGGAATATTTAAGAGTTAGTAATATTAATGCCCATACTTATACTCCTTCTGATTTAAAGTCTGAAAATTGGGTTTTGAAAGGAATCCACGCTAATTTTAATGAGAAAGATGTTGAAATTGCTTTAAAAGAGAAACTTCCAAATTTAAAATTCAAAAAAATTTCTACTTTTTCTACTATTCACTCTAGAAAAAATAATAGAGAATTGGGAATGTTCTTAGTACAATTGGAGCCTTGTCAAGATAGCAAACCTCTCTCAGAAATTAAACTGTTATTGTATCAAAAAGTTTATTGGAGTAAATTAATTACAAAAGCTCCCATACAATGTATGAGATGTCAAGACTTTGGTCATGCGGCCATAAATTGCTCTCGTAACTATAGATGCGTTAAATGTAGGCGTGACCACGAACCATATAAATGTCCATTAAATAAAGATACAGATAAGCCGGCTTGCACAAACTGCGGCGGTGAACATCCAGCAAATTGGAGAGGCTGTGAATATTATAAAGACTATATGTCTAATAAAAAGAAAATAATTAAGAGAGCAATCGAAGAAAGAAAAGAAAAAAATAGATTTGTTTATAATGCTGTCAATAATTATTCAAATAATAATTCCAATTCTTATGCTAAAGTATTACAGGGTGATCAATCCAAAAAAAATCAATCTTTCCGTAATAGCGTTAAACGCTTGCTCTATTAGGAGCTTGGATAGACGGACAATGTTATTTAATCTACCCACAAATCATAAACCGGACTTTGCTTTTGTAGTAGAAACGAGACTTAAAAGTATAAATAAAGTTATATTAGATAAATATAAATGTTTCAGAAATGACAAACACCAAGGGTCAGCAATTATTTATAAAGAAAATTTAGATTTATGTGAAATAAAAAATGTATCTTTTGATATACCCATTACTGTTGCGCATGGGAAAATTAGTAATCAAAATAATGAAATAAAAACTATTTTAATTGCATCCATATATATTAAACCACAATGTGATGTTAATATATTAAAAGAATCACCAGTAAAATTAAATAATTTGTCTAAAAATTATGATTACTCTATTTTCGGTGGGAATTTAAATGCGCGACATATTGATTATGGGGACATTCGAAATAATAGTAACGGAACAACATTAAACTCATGGTTTTTAAATAATTGCGGTGAAACTAACCTATTAGTACTTTCCCCAGAATCACCGACATTTCCTTCAACATCATCAATTCTTGACTTTTTCATAGTATCAGAGAACTTGTTAAATTTACTTAATCCTAACTATAGCATTACCACTCATGCTTCATTTTCCGATCATTATCTAATTAAATTGTCAGTTTGCCTTAACCAATTTTCTATATCATTAAATAACCCAAAAACTTATAGGTCCTTTGAAAAAACAAATTGGAATTATTTTAAAAATCAATTAGATATACTATTGGACCGAAATATGCCATCAGAAACAGATAATTTAACAAATTAGGATATTGACAAACATATTGTTAATTTTGTAAATATGATTCAAGAATGCTTAGATACGCATTCAGTAACTGTAACGGCCAAAAATACAAAATTTAATAAGCTTCCAAACAACATAAAAAAGTTATTGAAAATAACATTTACTTGGCTGTCAGATTTAAAAAAAATTTATCATAGATATGGCAATAAAATAAGTCCAGAATATAAGTCATTAGGTTCCAGAATTGGGTGCTTAAAGCTTATCATAAAAGAAAAAATTTCAAACCATTTTAACGTAGAATTCTGTAATAGACTAAAAGAATCAAGCCCTCTCCTCAGGCATTTAAAGAAATAAACAAAATTACAGGTAGGAAGTATAATTATACAAATAAGGTATGTTTAAATGGTTTGGAAATACAGGAAACTGAGGAGAAAATATTAGCCTTTAAAGATCATTACAAAAATGTTTATGTAGAAAAAAACCCTCTGTTTGATATTAATAACAATATAAAAGTTAATACTGAAGTTAACAACTTTCTAAATAGTCAAAAAGATATTAATGGAAATTTTATTAGACTGACCAATTTTAACGACAATAACACATCTCTGGAACCCAGTGGTGACGATTTTGTGAAATTAATAACGATTAAAAATATCATTAAAACTCTTAATAGTAAAAAATCATTCGGACCGGATGGCATCCCAAATTTTTTGATAAAAAAATTTCATGTGAATGCCAACAAATTCTTAACAATAATTTTTAATAATTGCCTAAACAATAGCTATTTTCCAAAAGAATGGAAAATTGCAGCTTTGACTCCATTATTAAAAAATAAAAAAATAAATGAAGTTAACAATTTCCTACCGATTTCCTTGCTGTCAAATATTGGTAAAATTTTGGAGCGTATAATTGCGTTTAGAATTGACGATTTCTGTGAATTAAGTGGTGTGTTAAGCGATCAGCAATTTGGATTTTAAAAAAAACATTCGACAACCGATGCGCTATTAAAAGTTAGACATGACATTTTTGATCAATTGGAAAATAAAAACTGCACAGTAGCTGGTGTAATTGATATAAAGGCTGCATTTGATTCAGTCTGGATAAAAGGTTTAATTTACAAGTTTATTAAAATGGGGTTTCCACCTAGTATTGTTTGTTTAATTTCAAACTTTTTAAAGGATAGATATTTGTATATTAATTATGAGGGCAAAGTCTCAGAAAAAATTCCTGTTCATTGTGGTGTGCCACAGGGTTCTATAACAGGACCAAAATTATACAATCTCTTTCTCTTTGACTTTCCACACAACTACTTGAATATGCGTAATCAGATACGTTCAAAAGCAAATTTATATGCTGACGATACAACAGTATACGCTCATGCAAAAAATCCTGACACAGCATTAAAATATGTCAAAAATCATCTAAACGTAATATCGAGTTTTTACAGTAAGTGGGGAATTGAAATAAACGCAAACAAATCTGAACTAATTTGTTTTAGAAACTCATCCGGTAGAGCTCCCAAAAATGTAGTTAAAAAAAGTAGAAATTTATTTTTAGAATTAAATAATGTACAAATTCCTTTGAAAAACAATATTAAATATCTTGGTGTAAACCTTAACAATATGCTGAAATTCAATCAGCACGTTAAATCTATTTTAAAAAAAGCTATTTATTCCTACAGTTTACTGAGAAATTTACTGACTCACAAAGATTTAATGATAAAAACTAAATTATTAATTTACAAACAACTAATTAGACCAGTATTTATTTATTTATTTATTTATTTATTTATTCACCAAACAAGGTACAAAAACTTAAATATAAAGATTAACAAAGAAATATTAATTAAAAATTTAAAATTAAAAACTAATATATATCAAATATATTTAATTACAAAATATACATACAAAATTAAATTGTAGTTAAAATATAAAAAACATTAATAATTAATATGTTTGATGATATTATATATACAATTAAAAAAGACAAGAAAAAAGACAATACAATCAAGAGATATTATAAACGTAAGGGATGTTTAGGAAAATTAATATGGGAAAAAAAATAATATTAGAAATTAAGAGATTGGATTGTAATATCGAAGTAATTTATTTTTGAAAGTGAATTTCGATATATTTGTTGATAAATGCATGCAGTGAGTATTAAATAATAGGCAACATCTATTAATTGGCTCATTTTTAGCATATTCTTTATGGTGGTGGTAAACTTTAAGTAGGCTAGTATGTCTCGTTTGTCTAACGTCGTCATTATATTTTATTCTATTAATTATTGAGATAACGTCAATGTGTCCGTTTAAAACATCAAACGTGAAACAGGAAGTTAGAACAGCTCTCCTAGATACGAGGGAAGATAAGTTCAGTAAATTAAGGCGAGTATGATAGTGTGGTAGGTTTATGTAGTCATTTGGGTGATATAAGTCTCGTAATGAGAAGAGTAGAAATTGCTTTTGGACTGATTCAATCCTATTTTTATGAATTTCGTAGAAGGGATCCCATATAGGACACGCGTATTCAAGAATAGGCCGCACTAAAGCACAGTATAAGGATTTTGTCACCCAAACATTCTTAAATTCTTTTGCTCTTCTCTTAATAAAACCTAGCATTTTGTTCGCTTTGGAAATGATTTTATCGTAGTGGAGATTAAAACATAGTTTATCATCAAGAAGTATACCTAAGTCCATGATTTGACTTACACGTTTAATTGCAGAGTCATTAATATGATAGTTGTGTAGGTATTTTGTCTTCTTACGAGAAAAACTTATTGAGAAACATTTATTGATGTTTAGGTCAAGTTTATTAGTGACACACCAATTATGAAGAGCGTTAAGTTTAGACTGAAAAAAAGTTGCATCTGATAAGTTAGATATAATACGAAAAATTTTTAAATCGTCCGCATAAAACAGGTGCGGTATGTCGTTTAGAAGATCAGATAAGTCACATATGAAAATATTAAAAAGTAGGGGTCCCAAATGGCTGCCTTGGGGAACGCCTGATGTGACAGAAATAATGTTAGATAGTAATCCTTGATATTTTACAAATTGTATCCTATCCGTAAGGTAAGAGGACAGCCAACTTAAAATTGTACCGGATATACCAATTTTACGCAGTTTAGAAATTAAAATATGGTGGTCAACGCGATCGAAAGCTTTACTAAAGTCGGTATATACAGTATCGATTTGGTGACCTTTTTCCATATTACATAGTAGCTCCGATGTGAATAGCATAAGATTGGTAGTAGTTGACCGTCCCTTTCTGAACCCATGTTGTTGTTCATTAAGAATCGGATTGATTACAGAGGATAGTTTATTATAGATAATTTTTTCAAAGAGTTTAGGAATAGACGATAGGATAGCAATGCCTCTATAATTATCGATATTACACTTATCGTCGTGTTTGTGAATAGGAATTAGATAAGATGATTTCCAGGCAGAGGGAAAAGATCCAAGCGATAATGATTTGTTAAATATTAGATATAATGGTAAAGCTAGATGATTGGCACATTTTTGCATAAATGTTGGTGGTATAAGGTCAGGACACGGCCCATTTTTAACGTTCAAGTTTATTAATTCATTATAAATTTCTTCATATGACAATGAAATAGAACTTATAAGGGGGATTTCGGGGGTGCGATCAGTATTGTTGAACGACGAAGTAGATGGCCTATATATTTCACGAAATCGATCCGCAAATAAATCACATATTACTTGTGGGCATGAAGAGGTGGTATCACCCTTAGTCATGGATGACGGATAACCTGAGATTTTACGCTTCATATTGACGAATTCAAAAAATTTCTTTGGGTCAGTGATAAGATTCTCACCAATATCTTTTACATAATTATCGTATGATTCGTGAGACCTTACTGAAAATTCAGATGCTAATTCACTGTGTTGTTGAATCAGATAATCATCAGGATTATCAAGCATTTTTATTCTTTTGTAGATATTATTTCTCTGATTCCGTAAGAATCTGAGATTTTTGTCTAACCATGGTTCAGATAATTTGTCTTTTTTTACTATTTTAGGAACATAATCATCAATAATATTAAGAATATTTTCATAGAAGAGCGTGACAACAGTATCAAGATCATGAGAAGAGCAAAGTTCAGTCCAGTTAAGAGAAGATAAGGCATTATTAATGCATTCAAAGTTTGCATTATGAAAGTCATATACAACTTTATTGTTGTAAGATTTAGTAAAGGAAGAAGTAGTGGTGGGAAGCTCGACAATCGTTGCTGTGTGATGTAAAGTGTTTGAGAAAAGATTCTCAGCATCACTAGCTTGAGTCACCACCACATTGTCATAAAAATTTGAAAAAATCATGTCCAACCATCTCCCATTATTGTTGGGGAAATTTCCAATTTGTTGTAGATCATTTCCATAGAATATATCAATAAGAGAAATATCGATATCGTCAGAAATATTAATTGGTAATAGGTGGTTATCAGAGTTATCAGTTATAAAAGAAAGATTAGGGCGGTTAAAATCGCCAAAGACAAGAATACTGTCAGCTTCGCTTAAAGTCATATTTACCGACTGGAATGATTCTAAGAATTCACTGTAAGTAGTTTCATCAGAGTTTGGAGGTATATATACTGCACCTATGTAAGTCCAATTGTTATCAATACAAATTTTGATAAACTTATGTTCGAAGTTTATAGATGCAGATGTAGATACAACTACATGAGAAAAAGTGTTACGTATGGCAATAAGGACTCCTCCCCCCTTGAAAGACCTGTAGATTCATAGTCACGATCATTTCTATAGATAGTCCAGTCACTGTCAAGAATCTCTTCATTATTATAAGATTCATTAAGCCAAGTTTCTGTTATAACTATTACATCAAAAAGGCATGATTTGGCATCAATAAAAAGATTTTTTATTTTGCCTCTAATACCACCACAGTTATGATAATATATTCTAACGGAAGAGGACGGTTTAGAATTACCAGAATTGTGATGTTTTGCCTTGGAGGGCACGAAAGTACTTGTCATTGTCTTCACGTAATCTTTGTTGTTGACGAAAAAACCTAGATCTAATGTGAGACGCATAACTTTCAAGATCTTTTGATACCTGATTGGAATTTATTCCAAAACTCTCGTGATAGATGTCAAATAGTTCTCTGATATCTTTATAGTTTGAAGGCAGCCCCTCTTTCTGAATAGAGATAAAAACATTAGTTTTTGTTTTACCATCTATGCATACTGAATCGGGTTGATTATGTAAATATGCTAAATAAAGCCTTACATTTTCGAAAATTCTATTATCTCTAAGACGTGACAAAAGGTAACGACCACCTCCCTCTGCCACAGAATTCATAGTAAGCTTTACAATAGGAGGAAAAAGGGGGTCTATAATGGAAGTTGCCGTATTATCAGTATTAATTGATTCAGAAATAGTAGAGCTTGGCATTGTGCGAGGTAAGTTATCATTTACAGGAACAGGATTTGTCAGCTCATTAGAAGGTTGAAAAAATGGACTAGAATCATTAGATATATATGTATGAAGTATGTCACGAACTGGGATAAGGGGGTTTAAAGCAGGACCTTGAACGAAGCCAGAAATTTTTTTAATATTTTTAGAAATTATTTTTTTGAAGGATTTTCTAGTATTATTAATAATGGATTTGTTATTACCGGTGATTTCAGGAATGTTGCTTATAGGTAACAGTGGTTCATAATTTTGACCAGCATTATGCGTGTTAATTGTATTAGGAACTATATTAGAAATAGCGACAGGAGATTTGACTGGGATAGAGATAGAGTAAGGAATAGGATTTAGTGATTGTCCTTGTACAAAATTATGGTACGTTTTACTACTTTCAATAATTTTATTATCATTACTTTTATTTAATCTTACAATTATTCCTATCTTTTCTGATTTTTTAGCTATTGATTTCTTCGTTTTACTACTTTCAATAATTTTATTATCATTACTTTTATTTAATCTTACAATTATTCCTATCAGCATTATTAATATTATTACTATCCGTATAATTATTATTATTATTATTATTATTAAAATTCCTATCATTATTAACAAAATTTATATTATTATTATCATTACTATTATTATTACTATAATTATTAATATTATTAATAGTATTATTATCATTATTTACCATATTATTATTATTATTTTTATTATTAATTCTTCTATTATTATTATGAATATTTTTATAGTTATTTTTATTATTATTTTTGTTATTATAATTATTATTATCATTATTACTTTTGAAACTACTTATAATTGGACTACGAATTTTGATTGGTTCAGCAGCAGTGCGATAAAATTGAGGTAAGAAAGACGATGAGTACTGCTGTGATAGAAGTGGTGAATTTGAAGGTAATTGTGGTCGCTGTAATATAAATTCCCCATTCACAATACTATTTACTAGTTTTTTTTCTGATTTTTTAGCTATTGATTTCTTCGTTTTACTACTTTCAATAATTTTATTATCATTACTTTTATTATTATTATTGTTTATAATTTTCTTATAATTAATCCAACGCGAAAAATAAATATTTCCTATCTTTAATGTGCTTTTTAGAGGATCAATAAGTAACCAAGCATATTTATTTGGAAGCTGAATTTTCAGAGACGTAAAATTCTTGTCTAACCTAAATCTCTTGGATCGTGGACGTAGTATTGTGCAGGAGATAATTTTAATATAAAGTACATTTTCTAAGTAATTCAATATATTTTGTTTACTTGAACTAATACCTTTTACATGGAAAGTACATATATCTGTCGTTTCAGAATTTTTAGTATTGAGATCACTTAGTCTAGTCAATCTGTTGTTCCATTCGGATTCGGACCAAGATACACCGAACTTATTAACAGAGGATGCAGGAGCTGCTTCATGATTCAATTGATGAATTTGCAATTCCGATGGTGTAAGAGGTCGTGTTTGTGAATTACGTTGAAATTTAATAATTTTTGGTGTTAGAGGAATCTTACTTTTACCAACGTTACTAGTGATGCTAATGTTAAGGGCAGTTTCCTCATTTACATTAGTTAACCTAGTCGAGTTGGTTGATATATCACAGACATTGTTAAACTCTTCAAGAATTGAGTTGCCAGTACATAAAATATCTTTGTTGGTTTTACAATTAGCATTATTGTCAATATTCTTACAACATAGTATATTTTCAATTCTGTCAATTTTGTTTTCAACAATATTGATATCATCTTTCAGAGCAACTAATTCAGTAATTAAAGTATCACTACAGTAGCTTCTACCATTTGTATCACTGCCGGCATTCATAATAATACCCACAAGTTTGTCGTATTGTAATTCTAGTTTTTGATCGAGTTTCGTAAATTGATTTAATAAACCTTCGTCAGTAGAATTACTGATTCTGGTAGAGTCTACTGTGTTTATTTTATTTACCATGAGTTGAAAATCTTGTTTTAAATCATGAAACTGATTTTCAATATCATATTTAATTTCATTTTTTAAAGACATTAAGGCATCATTAATAAAACATTGCTGCTTTTTATTAAATTCCGAAAGGCTGCTGTTCATAGTGTCAAAGCAACTACCCATGTGCTCAAACGAATCAGAATACGATTTAAATCCGGTAGCATTTTTTATTAATAACCTAGCATTAATTTCGTTAAGTTCTTTTATTCCCGTCGCCAAACTATCGTGCATCTTTAAAAGCATAGCATGGTTGTCCTGACAATCTCCACATATAAAATATTTGGCCAGGAATGTAACATTACAGTCTCTTGGAAAGTTAAGACAAATCCCATGAAATTTTCTTTTGCAAAAACCATTACAAAAGATTGATTTCATTGTTTTGTCATATGCCACACAATTATCAATAGCACATTTAAAGTTCATGATGAAATATTAAAATAAATATATGTAGGTCAAAGAAAAAAAAAAAAGTGTCAAATTATCAAAACAAATTATGTAGGTTAATTTATTTTATTAATTTTTTTTTCTTTTTAAAAGTTAATGAACGGATTATAGCACAGAATATTACGCAACAATATGTAATAATATATAAATTCGAATAATGTTATAATTGATGAGGTATGCGAAAACATAAATATACACAAAATCAATATATGGTATAACTTTTTGAAATTAATTATTATTAATGAATTTTATAATTATTATTATTAATTAAAAAATTAAAGCGATTAAAAAAAAACACGTCCGCACTGGTTGAAATATTTTTAATTGACATATTATCTTATGCATTCCCTATATGGTTCACTGTTTCACCTACTTATGCAAAAAAATTACAAATCTTTGAAAGCAAAATTTTAAGGCTATGTTTAAATAAAAACTTTGAAGATACTAATAAAAGATATTCCAATAATTATTTATACAATGAGTCAAATATTAATCCATTAATGTTGTATATGACAAATCAACAGATCAAATATGGTAACAAAATGGAAAATCATCACAATTATTTAATCCGATCTATTTTCGAAAGCTATATTAATAATAATTTTAACGATAACTTAATAGATAAATTTTACTTAACACCATTAATCACAATAAATCCAAATTGTGCAAATTATTTCTTAGAGGTAGATAATAAGCAAATGTTATCCAGGTTCTGTATCTGTATAGCGAAATTACAAACAAAAATCTAAGAGGTTAACTATTTAAAACCAAATACATAATGTAAAAATATAAATTTAATAAATATATAAGTATATATGATATAGAAAGTTAATTGGCTGTTGTTTTGTAGGTTTAAGTGTTTTTTAGTTTTAAGTGTTTTATATTTAGCTTTAAGTCTATCGTTATAGCTCTGCTAAAAAAAATACTGTAAGAACTCCGGACGCAAGAGTCATATCAAAATTAATCAGTTAAAAATAAAAACATATAATATTATATTGTTAAAATATTTCAAACTATGAAACAAAAAAAAAACAATTCACGAGATTTCATAAGAAAACACTTGTATATATACACTTTAAAATAAGCTTAGATGTAAGAACAAAAAATTGTAATTGTAAAAAAAAAATAAGTCGTTAATAAATTTTAATTCTAATTCTAAAAAATTCTTAAAATAATCCAATTCCTAAAATATTCGAGAAAAAAAACCAAAGGAATAAATTATTTAAATTATTCCCAAAAAGGACAAAAAAATTAATCTATTTACGAAGCTATACAACAAATATTATTTTCGTTGTTTGTTGCGAAAATTTG
Organism: Empis stercorea; assembly: GCA_949752835.1. Taxonomy (NCBI): domain Eukaryota; kingdom Metazoa; phylum Arthropoda; class Insecta; order Diptera; family Empididae; genus Empis; species Empis stercorea. The sequence continues at coordinate 36,398,849 of OX457089.1, forward strand.
TTTTGTTTGCGACAATTTGTTGTTTGCAAAATTAAATTTTTTGATAAATTTGCCTTTTTTTTAAATTTGTTAAATTTAATATGAATCGCACCAAAATCTGATGACGAAAGAGAATGATTGATTCGTTGCGCCGTCTTTTATAGCTTGTTCTGGTCCATTTTTTGCAGAGTTGCACGTTAATTATAGCATATTACCTTGTAAACTTACCATAAATTACTTAATTGATTTATTTCCATGTTATATCATATTTTTATGATATATTTGCATTCAGATGTTCTTAATTTGTTATGTTTTGTAACATTTTATTGATTTCTCCTGTTAACTTTTATAAACTTTGTGATTTAAATTATGCTAGAATTTATCCAATTTGTACATCCCTGCGTTACATTGCATCGATATAGTGGCACTTGGCCGTTTGCTGAATTAAGAGAACTTGATTTGTTGTTCTATATCTATCTCGCTTACCCGATCGGTTTCATTCACTCCAATTATGTTTTCCATAACATATTTAAAAGCATAATTTTATGTTTTATGCTCCTTTTCTTATGTTTTGCATAAGATTTTTGGATTCGCGATACTTCATTCTACTGGGTAAGTAAGATTGTATATGTCTGAACATAAAGTTCTGCACATAGGGCAATCAACAAGTTCTCGTTTGACAGCCGCAAACGAGCAGAAGTTTTTCCAGAATTTCGGCGAAAATAAAGAATAAATTCAGGTAAGTTCTATAATTTATTATTTAGGAGCCTTTTCTGGTTCCATTAATATATATAAACCATGGATTACGGCATTGTACATGTCTAATGCAATATTTTCATATATATCTAAATTTTCATTGTTTTTTACAGGTTATGCCGGTTTGTTTACAATTGGACATCAATTTCCAATAAATTGATCCAATTGGTAAATTCAACTATGCAATAGTTGTTGAGGACACCTAAGGTATGTTGCGTTTTATATTTTGTATATTTAATATAAAAAACATTTATTTTCAGATAAAACATCATTTGTCAACATCCCAGCACAACTTGGAATTGTTGTTATAATACCCTGGATAAAATTAAAGTTAAGTAATTAAAATGCATTTCATTTTATTTTTACTAATTCATTTATTTTATTTTAGGTTGGCTAAACATTTTCCCCCCTGTTGAACGATTCCGTTCAACAATCTACTCCTTTTCCTTTTTGTTGTTTCGTTTGCGCCGTTGATGATGGTGAAATTTCACCTTCCCATCAAGGTACACCCGAACCCGAACGCTCCAACGGTCCGGCACATTGATACGAAAATCTCGTTGTTTCGATTGAGCAATTTTTTGAAAATCAATCCTGTTTAACACCTTTTTTGGGATGAAAATATGTTCGCCTTCCTTGGTAATAAATTTCTGTAAATCATTTTCATTCCGCATCTTGATTTCGTTGATGGTTTCCGATGGCCGAATTGAATTCCAGTCAGTAATGTATCTATTATTAATAACCACGGTTGATAGCTCTGTCTCAGCTGGTTTTGCCGCTGCTGTTTCTTCACGTTGCGGTGACAGCTGGACATCCTCCCAAATGGTCAGAAAATCTTCATTTTCAAATTGATTCATTTTTACCTGTTATGAGAGAATAAAAAGTAGTAGTTAATTATTATACATTTGAATAACATAGAACACTTGGACGACAACAGAATAACGATACAACATGTCATTTGTTAAACGCCATTAGTTGATGTTAGTTTCTAATGTTGTTACTCTATTTATATCTGTTATCAATGGACAGATTTTTGTAACCGGTCGGCGAAATCAGCTATGTTGCGTCTTAACTTGAACCACACGAGTCAGTCCATCATCTCCTGGATACACTTCTTCTATTTTTCAGAGTGGCCCTAAAAAGTAGTAGTTAATTATTATACACTTCTTCTATTTTTCAGAGTTTTCAGAAAAAGTTGGCGCTGTTGTCTCTTCTTTAACCAGTACTACATCCCCTACTTTGAGATTTGATTCTACTGATTGCCACTTTGTTCGCTGCTGTAGTGTGTTCAAGTATTCAGTCGACCATTTTTTCCAAAATTGCTGTGTCAAATATTGCATGTGCCTCCATCTTTGCCCAATTGCCACCTTTTCTAATACAGTCGATTCTGGTACTGCATTTAGTGCTTGACCAATCAAGAAATGGCCAGGTGTTAGAACTTCCATATCATCAGTTTGTTGATCGACTACAGTGAGTGGTCGGGAATTTAGACATGCTTCTACATGACACAACAACGTCGAATATTCCTCAAATGAATAAATATTGTTTCCGATTACTCTGCGTAGATGAAACGTGATTGACTTTACTCCTGCCTCCCATAATCCACCAAAATGAGGTGCTCCTGGAGGATTAAAATGACAATTTATTTGTTGTAAACTAAAAAATTGGGTTAAAGCTGGAGACGCTTCCTTCATTGCCTTGTTGAATTCTTTATCTAGAATTACTTCTGCTCCTTTAAAATTTGTTCCACAGTCGGAATATAGATCAGTACATAATCCTCTACGAGATGTAAATGTTCGAAATGCTGCTATAAACGCCGTAGATGTTAAATCTGATACCAATTCTAGATGTATTGCTTTCGTAGCCATGCAAATAAATATGCAAATATATCCTTTGCACTGACGTGCGCTTCGATGTGATGACAATTTTAACATAACTGGCCCTGCAAAATCCATTCCTACATGAACGAATGGTTTCGTGATGTTAATGCGTGCTCTCGGTAAGTTTCCCATTAATTGTGCTTTCACTTCTTTACGTTGTCGTATACAAATTACGCATTTGTTAATTCGTTTTGCAATCTCCTTTATTTATAATCCAATACATATGTCGACTTGTGTTCAGTACTAAATTTACACCTCCATGAAGTGTATCTTGATGTAACTCGTCAATTATGATACTAGTTATATAATGATTCCATGGCAAAATTATTGGATGTTTTCTATTGTATGGTATATTTGCATTTTCCAATCTTCCTCTTACTCGCATGACTTGGTGCTCATCTAAAAACGGCATTAACGAAATTAGTTTTGATTTCTGACTTATAGCATTTCCTTTAATTAGCTGTTGATATTCATCGTTGAATTCGCATTGTTGTATTCTCTTAAATATTGTATTTTATGCTAAGCGTATTTCATTTGCTGTTAATGTTCCACTTGTTTTATGACCTTTCTTTTTTGCGTTGTATTTAAATCGTAATACCAATGCTATTATTCGTGATAGTTTTACAAATGACGAGAACTGTTGAAACGTGTCATCCATTTGAACCAAAAATGACTAAGATGTTACTGTTTTTGCTTCTAATACTGGTGTTGTAGTAGCAATACTCAATTTTGGCCATTCTGTTTCATCCTTTACTAACCAAGTAGGACCATTCCACCAAAATTCGTTATGTATGATGTTCTTTACGTTTATTCCTCTGGAAGCCAGATCAGCTGGGTTATGCTCGGTGGGCACATGTCTCCATAAGCTCGGTTCTACTCTTTCTTGTATTTCTGCAACTCTATGTGACACGAATGTTTTCCATTTCGATGGATGATTTTGTATCCATTGTAATGCAATCGTTGAATCTATCCATGCTGTCGTTGCACAATTTTTAAGACCCATAGCATTTTGTGTTGTAGTAAACAATCTAGCTAAAATGAGCGCACCTCACAACTTCTCGCAGTCACAGGTTCGATCGGTGCAACGTTTGTTTTTGACGCAATTAATTTTGATGTTGTAGTTCCATTTTGATGTAGTATCCGCATATATATGACAGCAGCGTAGGCGTGAATAGACGCATCACAAAATCCATGTAATTGCATGCTTATTGCTTGATCGCTGCTACCTAACCACCTTGGAATTCGAATTTTGCTCAAATCCAGCAATTCAGTCTTGAAACTTTCCCACTGCGCTGCAATTGTTTGATCTACTTCTGCATCCCATGTTGAACCTGTCATCCATAATTTTTGAATTAACAGCTTTGCCACTATTATCACTGGTGATATCCAACCTACGGGATCATACAATGATGCAACTTGTGATAAAATCGAACGTTTGGTATTGGTTTGCTTAATTTTACTGACAACCATAAATGTAAAGTGATCGGTTCCTGGATACCATCGAATACCTAATGTTTTCAATATGTCATGTTCATCAAATTTAAATGTTTCCTTTAACTCACGATGATCTAATGGCAAATTTTCTACTACTTCTGGAACATTACTTGCCCATTTGCGTAACTTGAAATGACCCTTTTGTAACATATTTATGCATTGTTGTTGTAATTCGATGGCATCTTCGATGTTGTCTACCCCACTTAACAAATCGTCAACGTAGAAATCTGAAAATACCGCTTGTGCTGCACGAGGATAGTTTTGCATTTCATTCAATCCTAATTGTTGCAAAGTTTTGATTGCTAAGTACGGAGCTGCTGAAGTTCCAAATGTCACAGTCTTTAGTTGGTAATCACGTTCCATTTTACTTACAGGATCTCTCCAAATGATCCTTTGATATCTGCGATGATCAGGATGTACTAAAATCATGCGATACATTTTCTCTATATCTGCCGTCATTGCAATTTTATATTTTCGCCATTTCATTAAAGTTGCAGACAGTGTTGGTTGGATTGTTGGACCCACCAACATCTGTTCGTTCAATGATTTCCATTTGTTGATTTTGCAGAAGCGTCGAACACAACCCGAAGTTTTGTTGTAGTACTTTCTTTAAATACAGCGTGATGTGGAATATAATAATTTGGTTCATCCTTGTTATCAATTACTATCTCCATCTGTTGCATTTCAATATATTCATCTAAACATTTTGAATATTCCTTTTCCAATTCGATACTGTTTTTCAATTTGTTCTGCAAAATATTATAACGTTTTCGTGACATTTCTTTGGACAAACCTAGCTCTGGATTCCGACCACCAACAAACGGAAGCTTCACTTGATATTGCCCGTTAGAAAGTCTTCTGTGTGTTGTTTTGAAAATCTCTTCACACTTCTGCTCATCAGGTCGCAAGATTTTCTTTGTTGATACTTCTTCTAATTCCCAAAATTGCTTTAATTGATGACACGAGTTCATCTGCTGGATTTTGACGAATCGTAAAAGTTTGAACATGTTGACTGGACATATTGGAACTACTTCCTAAAACTATCCATCCTAACATTGTTTGTATTGCAACTGGTGCATCTTTAGGACCTTTAGCCATGCCGCCTTGTATGATTTCAGCATAACTTTTGCCCCTAGAAGTATATCTATTGTTCCTGGTTTATGATATGTGGGATCTGCTAATTCTAAATTGTTGAGATGCTCCCACTGCCTTTTTGTAGTTGTGCGTGATGGCAATAAATCCGTAATTTTCCGTAATTACAAGCATGCTGACGTTCACCTTGTGTGATTTTGACATGTGATCATGCAATTGGATTTGTACTTGTCTATTCGCCATTGCTGTTTTACTCGTGTTGAGACCAGTAACTTCAATTTTAGCTGGCGTACCATGAACTCCCAATCTTTTACAACTGCTTTCTGTGATAAACGATGATTGAGATCCAGGATCCACTAAACAGCGTAACATTATTGATCTTCCATTTCGATCATAAACTGCGACTAATGCTGTTGCCAGAAGTACTTCATGTTGTTCAGTTGTCAAGAAATTTGCTGATTGTTCCGTGATTGCGCAATTACTATTGGATTGCGACTTTTCTCTTTGACGACCTTGCCCTTCAGTTCTGTGCTGATCCTTAACCCCCTGTGAGTTATGCGATGATCCATGAACGTTAGGATTTGTTAAATGTAACAAACTGTGATGATTTTTTTGACACTGTCTACATGTGTTTTTGCTCGTGCACTTCGTGACAATTTTTCAAATGGACATCAAACAACGTAGAATATGTATTGGAAGCAGTGGTCGATGTTTTAATTGTTTTTCTAAAACATCGACCACTGCTACAATTAAAACATCGACCACTGCTTCCAATACATATTCTACGTTGTTTGATGTCCATTTGTAAAAATTTTTTACATGTTCCAACGTAATGTGCAAGCTAATGTGAATTGCAAGCTAATGTGAACCATTGCAAGCTAATGTGAACCATTGCAAGCTTTAGTATTTGTAGCGCTATGATAACTTTTGGTGATTGTTGTTGTTTTACTATTTGTTGTTGAATGTGATACGGCTTCCAAAATTCTGAATCTTGTATTCAAAAATTTTTTACATTTGTCTAGTGACGGAAGATCTTGTCCATCACCTAACTCTTCTTCCCAAAGTCGCATTGTTACAAATGATACTTTTTATACTAGTAAGTAAATGATAATTGTATCCCATGTGGATATATCAACTTCTAGTGATTTTAATTGCTGTTCACATTCTTCTGTTGTTTCAATAAGTTGTTTTAATGCCTTGCTACTTTCGGTGAGTATTTTTGGTTGATTCACTAATATTTTTATTTGTGTGTTTACTAATAATCTTTTATTCTCATATCTGCATTTCAATTTTGTCCACGCAGGTTCATAATCATCGTTTGTAGCTGGAATGTGTCTTAGTAGTCGTTCCGCTTCACCAACTAAACATCCTTTCAAATATTGTAGCTTTTGTACTGGATACAGTTGTGTGTTAGCATGAATCATGGTGGTAAACAAATCGTGAAATGATCTCCACTCCATATAATCGCCATTAAATTTCGGCAATGTTATACGTGGTAGATGTACTTGAATATTAGCATGATGTATTGTATCATTCATAATTGTATCTGTGATGACTGGTTGTTTAACTTCTGCTGGTTGTTTAAGCTTCAAGTTATCCTTTAATTCCCCAATATATTCTGTATATAGTACATCTATATCTGCATACACATCGTTCACTATGTAGTTACCAGCGCATTGTCGTGTATTTATGATATTACCCATACAATACTAACGTTGATTTTTTTGTTATTTGTTATATAGATGACTCCTTGTTATATTTAATTTTCGTTGTTTGTTGCGAAAATTTGTTTTGTTTGCGACAATTTGTTGTTTGCAAAATTAAAATTTTTGATAAATTTGCCTTTTTTTTAAATTTGTTAAATTCAATGTGAATCTCACCAAAATCTGATAACGAAAGAGAATGATAGATTCGTTGCGCCGTCTTTTATAGCTTGTTCTGGTCCATTTTTTGCAGGGTTGCACGTTAATTATAGCATATTACCTTGTAAACTTACCATAAATTACTTAATTGATTTATTTCCATGTTATATCAGATTTTTATGATATATTTGCATTCAGATGTTCTAATTTGTTATGTTTTGTAACATTTTATTGTTTTCTCCTGTTAACTTTTATAAATTTTGTGATTTAAATTATGCTATAATTTATCCAATTTGTACATCCCTGCGTTACATTGCATCGATATAGTGGCACTTGGCCGTTTGCTGAATTAAGAGAACTTGATTTGTTGTTCTATATCTATCTCGCTTACCCGATCGGTTTCATTCACTCCAATTATGTTTTCCATAACATATTTAAAAGCATAATTTTATGTTTTATGCTCCTTTTCTTATGTTTTGCATAAGATTTTTGGATTCGCAATACTTCATTCTACTGGGTAAGTAAGATTGTATATGTCTGAACATAAAGTTCTGCACATAGGGCAATCAACAAGTTCTCGTTTGACAGCCGCAAACGAGCAGAAGTTTTTCCAGAATTTCGGCGAAAATAAAGAATAAATTCAGGTAAGTTCTATAATTTATTATTTAGGAGCCTTTTCTGGTTCCATTAATATATATAAACCATGAATTACGGCATTGTACATGTCTAATCCAATATTTCCAATATATCTAAATTTTCATTGTTTTTTACAGGTTATGCCGGTTTCTTTACAATTGGACATGAATTTCCAATAAATTGATCCAATTGGTAAATTCAACTATGCAATAGTTGTTGAGGACACCTAAGGTATGTTGCGTTTTATATTTTGTATATTTAATATAAAAAACATTTATTTATAGATAAAACATCATTTGTCAACATCCCAGCACAACTTGGAATTGTTGTTGGAATACCCTGGATGAAATTAAAGTTAAGTAATTAAAATGCATTTCATTTTATATTTACTAATTCATTTATTTTATTTTAGGTTGGCTAAACAGATAGTTTCTGAAAAATTTAAATTTTCAAGCCATTATCATACCGGCATTATGAAAAGTATAAACAATATGAAAATAATGAAACTAGGTTAAATATTAGGATAGGTTAAGGTATAAAAATTTACATACTTTTATATTGTTTTATGTGTACATATGGTATATGCATTTATTGTATTTTTTTTTTTACTTGATCATTTTAGAATTTCTTTATTTTTTATTTATTGATTTTCTTTATTACAAAAATTACATTTTAATTTAACTTGTTGACCATTTTTTTCTTGATTATTTTTTATAAAATATTCTTTAAAATATCCTAATTTAAACAAATTTTACTATTTATTATTGCCTTTCAATTTTCTAATTTAAAAAAAAATCAATTTTTAATTTAAACATAATTATTCTTTACAAAAAAATATTTTAAACAATTTTTCTTTTAATTTTTTACTTTTCACAATTTTTTTTAATTTTTTAAATTGGACAAAGATTTTTTCAATTTTAATCTAAACAATTTTAACAATTTACAATTTTTTAAATTTGATTTGATGATTTAAATTAGTAACTGGCCAAAAAGTATATTTTATTATTTTCCATTATGAATAATTAATTCAGGATTAATTATAATTATGTAGAATAATGATCCGTATCTTCCTATTGATTTCGTTTTATTCATTTTATACAAACGATTTATATATTTTTTTTTTATATAAATTTTTTTTTTTTAAAGAAAACATAATCGCACTTACTACTTTTACTGTTTTTTTGTGTTGTGTAGAAACTGCTACTACTGCTTCTGCTATTTTACAGCTTCTCTTTTGGAATTATCTGCTTCAACTGCTTCGACTGCTTCAACTGCTACCGGCTACCACTTTTAATTAAAATTTTTTTTTGTATTTAAAAATTTTTTTTTTAAATTTTATTTTATTTTTGTCTATTTCCGATACTACTTTAATTTATTTTAATATAAGAAATATATATTATTATATATTTAATTTTTTACTATTTCGTTTTACCGAACACAGATTTTTTTTAGATAGGAAACGTAGTTCCTATCCTGTCCGCAGCGCCAATGTTATAAAAGTTATCTTTTATATTGTTTTCCTTTCAAATAAAACACTATTCAATTTTACTTTTTTTTATTTATATATAGAGTTTATTAAATATTTAATTATTTATTAGTTTTTAGTTTAAGAATAGTGTTTAATTATTTATCAATTTCAAATTTTCTATTTAACATTTACTTATTTATTTTATGTTTATTTTATTATACTTCAATATGTTTATTTATTCTTAAATATTATTTATTTTATTTTAACTTATTGAATATTAAACTTAAAATATAAACTTTATTAATTTTACTTTTTCAATATTTATTTCAACTATTAATTCTTCAATAAGAATTTCAACTATTAACTAAATTTGGAACAAAACTTTTACTTTTTCACTAGTAAACTTATTAATTTGATTATTTGGTATCTTCTTGACACCCCAAAGTAGACTTTTTAATTAATTTAATTGGTGTCTACTTGACACCCCAAAGTAGACTTAATTTGGTTACCAAAAAACAGCTAATTTATTTGGTTGAAGAGATTTTTGGTTTTCCAAAATATCGCATGCGATGTTTTGGTTAGCCAATCAGTTCTTCAAATTATTGTTCCAATTTTTATTTTTAATTATTTTGCGAATTTAATCAATAAATTTAAATTATTTCAAAATAGCTAAATTTGCTGTTTTTTGGTTGCGAATTGAAGTACTGGGTGCTTCAATTCACAACACTGAAAAGGTCTACTTTCCCTTACTATTGCTGAGAGTGGCTCAAACTCAACGGGAAAGTACATTGATGTGGTATTATTTGCTTGTTTATTACTTTTTAGTTGAATATTTCTTTAAGGGAAAGTATTTTTAAAAAACTTTTTTTTATTTATATTTGTTATTTTACACTTTTTAGTCGGTCAAATATTTATTGATTTGACAGACTAAAAACATTTCAATACTTTGACAACTTGGGAATGATTTGTTTGAGCTCCTCATGGCCCACGATTTGGAAATCCACATGAGGCCGATGTTTTGGGCCTTCCATGGCCCACGGTGCCCCACATATTTTTTTGTATAATTGGCTCCAAATTACCCAGGGTACTGCGCGGACTACTCTTCAAGACCTTTCATTTGATACCTCACATGATTTTTTTACGATTTTCGGCCCCAGTTGACTCACGCTGACCCATGGACTACCCCAAGATATGTACTCTTCAAGAACTTTAATTTGATACCCCACCTGATATTTTTATATGATGGGCCCCAAGTGGAACAGATTTTGGGCTCACTTGACCCACGCACTACGCAAAAAGATGTACTCTGTACAACCTTTAATTTGATATCCTACATTATATTTTTATGATTTTAGGCCCAGTTGACCCACATGACACCCTTTTGGAACTTCGTGTAACCCAGTGTGCCTTTACGGACTACGCTAATTTAAATGTACTCTTCAAGACCTTGCATTTGATACCCCACATGATTTTCTGTATAATGGGCCTACGTATAACCGAATGCGTCCCACGGACTACCCTCATGGAGATACACTCTTCAAGACCTTTCATTTGATTCCCCACATATTGTTTTGTATGATGCGGCCCACTTTACCCCTTTTTGGGCCCGACATTACTCAAGGCGCCCTCCGGATTACTCCCCATTGAGATGTACTGTTGAAGACCTTTCATTTGATACCCGACATGATTTTTGTATGATGGAGCCCAACATTTCCCCCGTTTTAGCCCCTACATGACACACGGCGTCCCATTGAGATATACACTTCAAAACCTTTCATTTGATACACCATATGATTTTTTATATTCTGGAGCCAGATATTGCCCCGTTTTGGGCCTGACATGACCCACGACGCCCCCCGGACTACCACCGAATGAGATGTACTCGTCAAGACCTTTCATTTGTTACCCCACATGAGTTTTTGTATGATGGGACCCCACATTACCCCTTTTTGGGGCTGACATGACCCACGGCGCCCCCCGGACTACCGCTCAATGAGATGTACTCGTCATGACCTTTCATTTGATGCCCCACATGATTTTTTGTAGTATAGGGCCCAATATTGCCCCCGTTTTGGGCCCGACATCACCCAAGGCGACCCCCGGCCTACCGTCCAATGAGATGTACTCGTCAAGATCTTTGATTTGATACCCCACATAGTTTTTTGTGGTACATTCAAAAATTAAATGGCCCTCTGCACCACCTTCCCCCGTATCAAAGAGGCCAATTTTATAGGGTACCAAGCATTTGATGACGCGAGCTCAACTTCCAAATTTGAGCTCAATCGGTCAAGCCGTTTAAGAGTTATGGCCAGGTGAGGAGATACCGCCATACCGACATACCGACATATATATATATACTGGAAGTGTGAATTCATAAAAGGGAAAGTAAAATGAAATAATATCCTTCCTGAATTTTTTTTTAGATTTTACCTACTTTTTTTTTAATTTCATTTACCCATAAAAATTGAGTATAAATTTGTAATTGTTTTTACAATTTTATAAGCCTGACCCAATTTTACAAAAAAAAAAACCAATAAAAAAACCCACACCTGAATCTATAAAAATCCACCTTTTCTCATACATTTTATCTGAAAAACATAAAATGTAAACAAAAAATGTAAACTAAAAATTATGTTATTGGTAATTAATATTTTCGATATACTATACATCCATCCATATGTATGTACATACGAAGCTATTATTCATAAAAAAAATCAGAATTACAAATAAACAATAATTTGAAACACACACAAGCAAATAAAGAGCTTTCTTTGACAATAAAACTTTTTAAAATTGACTTCAGTGCTCAAAGTTCCCTATCAGAGACTAGCTACACAATCCAAACATTTCCTTCCAAAAAATTTTTGGAAAAAAAGAGGGAATTATATAAAAATTTAATTATTACAAAATTGATAACAAATATCAAAAATTTAAACATACATCCGTGAAAAATATATTCAATGTTTATTCTGTAGAAAAAAAAATATCAAAATATGTAAGGGTTTACTCATAAAATGGTCCACTTTCAGGTGCGGAGACAGGTAAATTGGGGGGAAATTCAAAAAGTAATACACCTATCCGTGAAATTAATATATTCTTGATATGTTATAAAAATTTCGTGGAAGGAAATGTTCACTGGTTTTTAATAAAATGGGCAAAACAATTCCTCTATAAAACAAGAAAGTGCGCTCCTCGAGCCTTAAAATATCTTCAGTTAACCAACTATCTGGTACAACATGACAGTGCATACAATAACTTTCTGAATCAATAAAAATTTCAATTTTGATTGTACCTAGTGTTTTTTAAATGTTACCTGTAAACCAGGGCCGTAGAAATCAGAAATTCTTATATGTTTTTGAATAGATTCTTTCATGATTGTTATATCATTACTTGTATCTATTAACCCTTTGTATTTAATATTAGCCCTGTTTTTTTGTAGACGCGTATATTGTATTGCAAATTTTTGCATTGAAAACATCAACAATTTGACGACAAAAACTGAGAATTACAGTAGTTATTTATATATGACAAATGAATTGTAATGGATAAATAGTTTATAATATGACATGTAGATGACTCTGTTCTCTGTTGTCAATATTTCGTTTCATTTCATTTCATTTATTTAAAATATATTGGACAAAAAAGGCATAGCCGATATTTTTTTTACATTAAAAACTGGCAATTTATTAAAGAAAAAAAGCAAGTTTTGTATTTTTTAATTATATTTAATGATTTTTTTTACGTTTATAAAACTCAAAGTTAATGTGATTTAAAAAAAAATTATCAGCTGATAAATTCAATTGTGATTGACATAAAAAAAATTATCGCCTCCTATGTTCAGTGAATCGTTTTCTTGCAAAAATTTTGCAATACAATATACCCGGCTACTAAGAAACAGGGCTATTATTGACAAAAACTGGGATATTCAAATTTGTAGAGCTAATTCGCTTTATTTGTGGAGTAGAATTAGAATAATCATTATTTTTTGAATTTTCATTACGTTTAGTTGGACATTGTGGTGCTATATGTCCAAACTCGTTGCATTTAAAACACCGTGTGCCTTTCTTTTTGTCAGGACAATTTTCAGTTAAATGTGAAAATGATCTACAATTTCCACATCTTTTATTATTTACAAAATTCGTTCGATTTTGAATTAAATGTTTTGGCTTTTCTTTGTTTTGTTCACTTTTCATTTTTTCGTATCCTTTAAACTTCTCTTTTAAATCATTTAAATCTTTTGCACCATATAAATTACTTTTGTTTAAAGGATCGTTAGGTATACCATATATTATGTAACCTACCAAATCAGGTATAGTTACAGTACCTTGCTTAGCAATTACTTTCATGCGTTACTTATATTCCAATAAAGATTCTTAGGGCTCTTTTCTGGTTCTCTCTAATACTTTGTGAATATTTTCGGATTCTTTTTGCACCAAATTCTTCGTTTAACAATTTTTTTAATTTTTGTCAATCAGATATACCACACTCCGAGTACAGCTAATTTTGCTGCTCCCTTTAATAATCTTCTGCAGTACAAATATTTTTAAATATCGCAATATCTTCAAAATCTTTAAGCCAATTAGCCAATTTTTTACCTGTTTCTCCATTAAATTTATCAATAGACCCTTAACGTCTTTAAACTAGAAATTATTTATAATTTTGTCTTCGTTATTACCATGCATTATTGTAATTGTAGGATTATTTGTATTTTTTAAGTTGCTAGTCGATTGATTTTGGTACTATTCTATATTAAATTTTTCGCTGTCTTCGTTAATTATTCCTAAACTAGTTTTGAAATCTAGATGTTGCTCAGGTAATTCGGACTTTTCCTTCATTATAAATAATCTTGTAATCTTTTAATTAAATCAGTTTTTGTGTAATACCGACAAGATAATTTTTTTTTTACTTTCTTGCAGTTGTCTAGTTGTTAACTTTGTTAAATAGTTGTATTCACTAATTTGTAAATATAATTTAATATTTTGAAATTTTATACATTTTTTATCAAAAACGTCTATTAAAATCAACGAATTAGAAATATATGGAAGGAGCATAAGTAATAAAAATTGAAGCCAGCCTGGATATAGTAGTCTCTTTCTTTTCACCACCGAACTGTCAAAATTAATAAATCGAAAATAAGAGCCGGACTAGGTTTTTTTAATTCGAGCAGCAGTTTTTAAGTAGATATAATTTTTTTTTTTGAAAATTACATGTAAAGATCATATTAAGGAATATTTTAAGTCGCGCAACGATAATTATACAAATGGAAAGTAAAATAGAGTAATTTTGTTTAGCTAGTTAATATTATTGTGTTGTGACCCTTTTTACTTTCCCTTTTATGAATTCACACTTCCAGTATATATGTCGGTATATTTATTTATTTATTTATTTATATATATATATATATATATATCTCCTCACCTGGCCATAAGTCTTAAACGGCTTGACCGATTGAGCTCAAATTTGGAATTTGAGCTCGTGCCATCAATGGCTTGGTACCATATAAATTTGGCCTTTTTGATTAGGGGGAAGGGGGCGCGGAGGGCTGTTTAATTTTTGAATGTACCAAAAAAACCATGTGGGGTATCAAATGAAAGGTCTTGACGAGTACATCTCATTGAGCGGTAGTCCGGGGGGCGCCGTGGGTCATGTCGGGCGCAAATCCGGGCAATGTGGGGCCCCATAATACAAAAAATCATGTGGGGTATCAAATGAAAGGTCTTGACGAGTACATCTCATTGAGCGGTAGTCCGGGGGGCGCCGTGGGTCATGTCGGGTCCAAAACGGGGGCAATGTTGGGCTCCATAATACAAAAAATCATGTGGGGTATCAAATGAAAGGTCTTGACGAGTACATCTCATTGAGCGGTAGTCCGGTGGGCGCTGTGGGTCATGTCAGGCCCAGAACGGGGGCAATGTGAGGTCAATAATACAAAGAAACATGGGTATCAAATGAAAGGTCTTGACGAGTACATCTCATTGAGCGGTAGTCCGGGGGGCGGCGTGAGTCATGACTGGCTCAAAACGGGGTCAATGTTGGGCCCTATAATACAAGAATCATGTGCGGTATCAAATGAAAGGTCTTGACGAGTAAGTCTCATTGGACGGTGGTCCGGGGGGCGCCGTGGGTCATGTCAGGCCCAGAACGGGGGCAATGTGGGGTCCATAATACAAAAAAACATGTGGGGTATCAAATGAAAGGTCTTGAAGAGTACATCTCATTGAGCGGTAGTCCGGGGGGCGGCGTGGGTCATGACTGGCTCAAAACTGGGTCAATGTTGGACCCTATAATACAAGAATCATGTGCGGTATCAAATGAAAGATCTTGACGAGTACATCTGATTGGACCGTGGTCCGGGGGGCGCCGTGGGTCATGTCGGGCGCAAATCGGGGCAATGTGGGCCCCATAATACAAAAAATCATGTGGGGTATCAAATTAAAGGTCTTGACGAGTACATCTCATTGAGCGGTAGTCCGGGGGGCGCCGTCGGTCATGTCGGGTCCAAAACGGGGTCAATGTTGGGCCCTATAATACAAGAATCATGTGCGGTATCAAATGAAAGGTCTTGACGAGTACGTCTCATTGGACGGTGGTCCGGGGGGCGCCGTGGGTCATGTCAGGCCCAGAACGGGGGCAATGTGGGGTCCATAATACAAAGAAACATGTGGGGTATCAAATGAAAGGTCTCCGACAGTACATCTCAATGGGCAGTAATCCGGAGGCGCCTTGAGTCATCTCGGGCCCAAAACGGGGTAATGTGGGGCCCTATCATACAAAAAATCATGTGGGGTATCAAATGAAAGGTCTTGAAGAGGACATCTTGTTGAGTACTCCGAGAGGTACTCTGGGTCTTGTGGGACCCATAATTCAAAAAGACATGAGAGGTATCAAATAAAAGGTATTGAAGAATACATCGCCCAAAAGTGTCATGTGGGCGCCCATGATAAAAAAAATCATGTGGGGCATCAAATGAAAGGCCTTGCAGAGTAGTCCGAGCAGTACCCTGGGTCATGTGGAGCCAATTATACAAAAAACATGTAGGGCACCGGGGGCCATGGAAGGCCCAAAACATCGGCCACATGTGGAATTCCAAATCGTGGGCCATGAGGAGCTCAAACAAATCATTCCCAAGTTGTCAAAGTATTTAAATATCTTTAGTCGGTCAAATTAATAAATATTTGACCGACTAAAAAGTGTAAAATAAAAAATATAAATAAAAAAAAGTTTTTTAAAAATACTTTCCCTTAAAGAAATATTCAACTAAAAAGTAATAAACAAGCAAATAATACCACATCAATGTACTTTCCCGTTCAAATTGAGCAACTGTCAACAATAGTAAGGGAAAGGTAGACCTCTTTATAAATGGCATTAATTCTGATAAGGTCTACTTTCCCTTACTATTGCTGACAGTTGCTCAATTTCAACGGGAAAGTACATTGATGTGGTATTATTTGCTTGTTTATTACTTTTTAGTATAGCTTGTTTATTACTTTTTAGCATAATTGCATGAAATGTTGTCACATTACACCTTCCTCTCCCAAGATAAAAAATAGCTATATTTTTTAATTTAATGGTATTTCAGAGTTTTCAAATATGAATTTTTCAATTTCTAGAACATTCTTTATTTTTTAAAACATTATAAAACGTACAAAATAATTTTAATCTTAATCTAGTTACATTAATTTATAATTTTTCATTTTCAGAGAATTTGATTTTATATAATCACATAAATCATGAATTCCGTTCGGAAGATATTCCGTCGGAGATTTCCACTCCGACGGAGAAAAAAATGGAATCATGAAATACCTCGGAATCGTATAAAATTATTGCCATAGCAAACCCATTTTTCGGATTTTCGAAATCAGCTGATTTACTTCAAATTCAAAAATTAAATATTTTTAAAATATTTTTTTTCATTTTTTTTCATACAGACTTGATGAAAATTATTTTAAAAGTATTAATTCTGAATTTGTGTATTGAAAAATGTTTAAAATGAATATGGTTGGGTTTTTGTTGGAACTTATTTATGAAGAAAACTTAGAAAATTTTAAGAAACATTTTAAGCCAATTTTTTTTATCAAAAATTGACTTTAATTTCAATTTCCGCAACTGTTTTTTTTCGGATTTTTTTGTATGAACTTGATATTTCGATCGTAATCTAAAATACAAATATACGAACGAAACGGATTCGAAAATGAATAATATTCCGAACGGAATTTAGAATTAGGAAGTCTCCGTCGGAGCTAAAATCGAACATTTCTCCGTTCCGAACGGAATTCATGATTTATGTGAATATTTAAAAAAAACAATAGTAATATACATATAATTTAATAATTTTATTATTTTCATAATTTTAATTTTTTTAAGTATTCGATAATTTATTTTTTACATAATATAATGTTTTTCTGTAAGCCCTGTTTTTCTGTAGACGGGTATATTGTATTGCAAAATTTTTGCAAAAAAACGATCCACTGAACATAGGAGGCGAAAATTTTTTTTATTTCATACACAGTTGAATTTATCAGCTGATAATTTTTTTTTAAATCACATTAACTTTGAGTTTTATAAACGTAAAAAAAATCATTAAATGTCATTAAAAAATATAAAACTGGCTTTTTTCTTTAATAAATTGCTATTTTTTAATGTAAAAAAAAAAACATAGACTATGTTTTTTTTGTCCAATGTATTTGAAATAAATGAAATGAAATGGAATATTGACAACAGAGCCATCTACATGTCATATTATTAATTATTTATCAATTACAATTCATTTGCGATATATAAATAACTACTGTAATTCTCATTTTTTTGCCAACAAATTGTTGTTGTTTTCAATGTAAAATTTTGCAATACAACATACCCGTCTACAAAAAAACAGGGCTAATATTGTTTTATAATTAATAAATTTTTTTTTTTCACAAATCATTCAATTATTTATTTTCATTCTTTTTAGCACATTTCCAACCAAATTGGAAGAAATGTGTATATTAGTTTCACTCTGTCTGTCCGTCTGTCCGTCTGTCCGTATACACAAACTTCTACATCTTTTAAGATAGAGTGTTAAAACATAGATAGATAGTAATAAAATAATAGGTCCAGTAGAACAAAATTTTCTTCTATCTCTTTTCCCCTCTGAGTTATTCCCCCTCCAAGTTCGAAAATTGCCCATATTGAACATATAATAACTTTTAAACCAATACAAATATTTTAGGTCTGTAAAAGCCATAAGATAGGAAAATATTTTATCTTTTTTGTGAAATTAACAAATCTTTTAAAATTTAATTCTTTGATGTATAATAATACCGTTATCTTCATACAACTTTTTTTAGTTTTTTTAACACCCTGTATTTCCCAAACTACTTATTATGGAACGCTGAAATTCATGTACCAAAGAGATATCTATAAATAAATAGAGTCTCTGAAGAAATTGTAACTAGAGTCTCATAAAATAACTAGAGTCTCTGAAGAAATTGTATCCGTATCTCCCCTCGCCTTTCCGTTGTGGCCCTTCGAAAATCAAAAAAATACATTTTTAATTTACTTGTAAAATTATAACTGCAAAATATTTTTAAAAACAAATATTGAGGAAAGTTTCGAAAATCACATTTCTTTAAAGTGCATTAATTAATAAATTATAATCATTTGCCTCACACTTATAATTAATCAAAATTCTTAATCATGTAAAATTTTGCAAAAAACGAACATTTTGCATATTTTTAGGAGCTATATAAATGGAATATTGGATATTATTTCATATTGTATTATATGTTCAAATAAAAGCAAAATTAGGGAAAACTTAAATGATAAGTTTATATATATGTATTTTGTTGGAAAAATAAACATGGAAGGAAAAAAATTAATAAAATCGAACAGGGACACATTTTTTACCTATATTTACCATATCATTTTTTATCTTTCCTATGTATAGTACATTGAAAATACTACTAAAACTGCACAATATTTACTACTAAAACTGCACAATATTATAGTACATTGAAAAAACTACTAAAACTGCACAATATACACATATAGGAATTCCCATTGTTTTAGAATAGCTCATAGTTCTACATGTGGCGATTTTGAGGAAATGGGCTTTTGACAAACCCGGGGTTTGTTTATCGTATTTTTATACTTTGTTTTAAAAAACCGAATTATGCACTCTCAACCATTTGTTAAGAAAATTCACCTTTAAGAGATCTGTCTGTCTGTTACTCCGTCGAAAATGCAGTTTGATGGGCTAAAACTTTGTATGGCCGCTTTCCAGAGGGTATTGGTCGACTATGGTGGCAAACGGAAGCCATATCAGAGTGGAGTATGAATGTAAAATAAAAATATTAATTTTTGTGCATCTAAAACAAAAAATGGGCAAAAGTTTGAATCTGTCGCGAGAGAATCTGGGTAATGAGTGTATAAATTGTTGAAAATTTACGGAAGTATTTATAGTTCCGTTGTTTTATAACGGGGAACGTACGTACATTAATATCTTGTATAATTTTTTCATTCACATAAATCATGAATTCCGTTCGGAAGATATTCCGTCGGAGATTTCCACTCCGACGGAGAAAAAAATGGAATTATGAAATACCTCGGAATCGTATAAAAATATTGCCATATCAAACCCATTTTTCGGATTTTCGAAATCAGCTGATTTACTTCAAATTCAAAAATTAAATATTTTTAAAATATTATTTTTCATTTTTTTTCATACAGACTTGATGAAAATTATTTTAAAAGTATTAATTTCTGAATTTGTGTATTGAAAATGTTTAAAATTAATAGTGGTTGGGTTTTTGTTGGAACTTATTGATGAAGAAAACTTAGAAAATTTTATACATTTAAAAGGAAACATTTTAAGCCAATTTTTTTTATCAAAAGTTGACTTTAATTTTAATTTCCGCAACTGTTTTTTTTCGGATTTTTTTTGTATGAACAATATGTTGTATGATATTTCGATCGTAATTTAAAATACAAATATACGAATGAAACGGATTCGAAAATGAATAATATTCCGAACGGAATTTAGAATTAGGAAGTCTCCGTCGGAGCTTAAATCGAACATTTCTCCGTTCCGAACGGAATTCATAATTTATGTGCTTATTTTCTAAATCTTTTTCAAAACATTGCAATGTTTTGGTTTGCAATAATTGTCCTTGTATATTCTCTAGGCTATTAACAATAACCACATTTGCATATACATGGGCCGGTATTTCATGTTCGTTACAAATTTTATTGGTTTGACCTTCAATTTCCTTATTATTTACTAATTTTAAATTACTGATTTCAATTAGATTATTTTCATTATTATTAACTTTGTTTAATTCAACATAATAATTTACTTTATTATCTTTAACTACTTCAAATTCCTCATTACGAACTTCATTTTTTGTTTCATTTCTTATTTCTTTAATTTCTTCAATATCTTTAATTTCTTCAATATTATTTTTATCTTCCTTATATACTTCAATTTTATTATTTTCAATTTTTCTTCTTTAAACAAGTCGTTAATTTCTAATTGCATTTCTCCTAATTTTGTATCAGTAACATGATCAGTATAAGTTTTTGTTGTATTAATTACCGGAACATCAATTTTCTCATTTCGTCCTTAACTTAACAATTCTCCTTTTTCTTCTATAATTTTCTCCGCTCTTTTAATTACATTTTTATTTTCTTCATTTAATTTTCCATTTTTCTCTTGTAAATTCTCAAGATCCGCAGAACTGTTTTCTGTTCCTGATGAATTTTCCTTGGATTGTTCTTTTCCATTTTCTATTGTTAAAATTGGTTTTATCTCGCTGCCTAGCAAAAGTTCAAGATCCGCTGCTCTGTGGTCAGCTCCTGATTTTTCCAGTTTTGAGTTTCCACCTATTTCAAACTCCTCGTTAATTAGTATTCTATTATCCTTTTTCTGTTTTTCAAAATTTCCTTTTTAATTTCATCATTATTTTCCACAGTTTCAAAACGAACTCCTTTTTTAAGCACAGTTTCAAAACGAACTCCTTTTTTAATTTCATCATTATTTTCCACAGTTTCAAAACGAACTCCTTTTTTAAGCACGTTATTTCTCTCTATTTTACCGTTATCAGTTTTATCAAAATTATACATTTTATTTTTATATTCATCATTTCTCTCTATTTTATTATTCTCTAATTTTTCAAAAAATACGCTGTCTTTAAATTCCCTATTTTTGTTTACTTTACTATTATCTATATTTTCAAAACTATTAATTTCTTTAGTTTTAAACTCCTTATTTCTCTCCATTTTATTATTTTCAAAACTAACTTATTTTTAACCTCCTTATTTCTCTCCATTTTTCGTAACTTAATTTCTTCGAATTCTCTATTTATTAAATCCAAAGTCCTATAATTTCCCAGGCTTGTATCATGTAGTAACGCATTTTCATTTAAATTTTCATTAATTTTATCTTCCTTCAATAAATTTATTTGAGCTCCAGTATCTACTAAAAATGTAACTTGTTCATCGTTGGCGATGTCCAACGGCATAGCTACTAGGGGCTCGTACCAACGATTTCTCATTGATACACCCTCCTTCTTAAAACTAAGGGATGAAAATTGGGTTTTTAATCCATCCCTCTTTCGTTTCCCTGATTAGCTTGATAATTTTGACGTGCTGGACATGTTAATTCTGTATGTCCTTCTCTTTGACACCAGTTGCAGTTTCCTAATCTAAGCTGCAGTTACCGGCATTCTCATTTGTTGCGGTGCTTGCTGCATACTTTGTTGTCTGAAAAATTTTATTATTCCTACTATCTCTGTTATTGGAACTTATTTTCAGCTCCTTTATCATTTCCATAAGCTGTTTTGTAGTATCATTCATTGAGTTTTCAGTTGCTTTTTCCAATTGTTGTGGTCCCAACAATTCCAAGGAATCGTATCGCTTTTGTAAGGGTCTCTTCAATATTAGCACAATTTTGCGAAATTATATAATGTTTGATGGATATCGATCGCAAACCTCTGATAAATGTTTCCCGGTCAGTTTCTTCAACATCCTGTATGAAACCTTGAAATCCATTAGGAAATTTGTGCCTGGCTGCCATTTTAAAACATCCTAATTTTCGTTCTACCCGGTCTCCAAATTGTTCGACAGATTCGTCAGGAATCTGCACACATTCCTCAATTTATCTCCTTAATTGTGTTAAATCCTTGTAAGGAATAAACGCGTTTTCCAGAATTGCTTTAAAATCTCTAAAGCTACTCACTGCGTGTTCCTGAAAAATATCCGCGGCTCTCCCTTTTAATTTGCCTCGAATTATTTGGTTTAATACAGCGGCGCGATCACATTCATCTGTCCGGAAGTATGCGTCATGTGCGAGCGCAACAAAATTTTGTAAATCCAGTATCATACGATCTCCTTCTCTGCAAAATGTTGGAATGCCCTGAAAAAATGTTTTATATGTTTTTCTTGGGGCAATGTTGCATTCATTGGAGCGGTCATACCGAAATCATACGTATTGTCTTTGTTCAAAAAATTTGTTGATCTCCTATGGTTATTTTTGTGCCCTGATCCGTTGTTTTGTGGAATTAAATCTTCTTACAATCCATTAGGTATGTGTAAGACGCTGTTTGTGCGTGGAATTGCTCCCTAATTGCTCAAATAAAAAAATTTGTGTACGCCAATAAATATGCAAATTAAAAATAAAACAACTCGTTACTATGAAAATTTATAATATAACTAGTTCATTTTTTAGTTACTTTTGCCCAGCTGTTATTGAATTGTCAAATCAGGATTGTTTTCAATATTCAAGCATTTTTTTTATTAGTTTATTACAAATCGCCGCTTGAATACTTGTTTACTTCATACGCCATTTTAGAGTTTTTTGAGTTAGGACCATATCTGTAGTGTTTGGGAGATTCTCTTTTTAAAACTGCAATCCGTTTTGTCTTATCTATACTAGTTACTGAGATATCGAGTAGCAGTTTTGCTCCACATCCACTTCTTTTTTTTCAATGCTTGCTTGCCTCACTTCTCAAAAATCAGAAAAAAGGTAGCACGTAGAGCAACTTTTCTATACATTTTTCAAGTTATTTTTATTAAATGCTTTTTTGCTCTATATAAATGAGCAATGTACATGAAGCATTAATATTAAATGCTCCATATCCATTGCTCATTGATATAGAACTTTAATGCAAAAATTATTTTTTTTACTTTTGCCTTATATCCATAGTAATTTTCATAGTCATTATATTATAAGATGGACATGGAGCCGTGCCAGTTATCTTCGGCACCCGTCTTGAAACACGGATTAAGAAGTCTAACATGGGTAAATTGTAAGTTGTAAATTTAGGGTGGATATGGAGCAAAGTGAAAAAAAGGTCCTCTCGACAACAGTAAATTAACTTCTAAACTAGTGCAAAGATATTTTTTAAATTTTGGAACTAAGATCTTAAAAGAACATAAAGCAATCCACAAAAATAAAAAAATATTCTATCTGCTAGTTTTTCTTAAAATTAACTTCAGATTTAAATGTCGTTTTTCTCAGTTTCATGTCAGAGGCGTATGAAGCAAACAAGTATTCGAGCAGCGAAATATCTTTGACAGATTAAAAAACAAAAACAATATATTTGACAGCATCAATACGACACTATAGTTGTCTCTCATTGAAAAATATTTGTGTTTCAGTCGCACAAAGAGACATTTTTTAGTTTGTTTTTAAGGATTTTTTCAAGCCAATATCATACCGGCATTTTTGGATTTTTTCAAGCCAATATCATACCGGCATTTAATTCAAACCAATATCATACCGTGAAAAAATTAATCTCATTAATGGGGGGCGCGATCAAAAAAGGTTAAGAACCCCTGATATATACTCTCAAAAACGACCATTTATTGTATCGCATACATAAACATAAATATAACTCAAAAAAAATTCTCTCATTAATTATGCATATAACATATGTATGTGTTATGCACAAAAGCTTTAAAGAGTTTTTTTGTTTGTGTATTATTTTTTTTATGCACAAGCTTAAAGAACGATTTTTAATATTGCGAGCGAAAGAATTAAAGCTCAAACCTATTAAATTTTTTTTGTTAGGGAATTTAGAATTATTTTACTTTTAATTTTGACTCTTTACTTATTATAATTTATAATATAATGTAAATTGTAAATCCCGACAAAATGTTCTCTTCCAATACTGTTGTATAATATTATAAAATAAAGTTAATTTATAATATAATTACAAATAATTGTATTTTATTTCGAGAGAGAACAAGTGAAATTAAAAAACAACAAAAATTCCTAAGAGAAAATAATACAACAAATTCAAATTTAACAAATTTGATAAGAGAAGAAAAAAAAATTTAAAATACAAATATAACTTTGTTTTTTATTATTTTTATTAATTAGTCATTGTATTTTTTAAATATTATTACATTTCCTCTCTCAAAAATCAATATTAAATCTTCTGAAAAAATAATTAAAAGAAAATATTGGCTCATGTGGCTTGAAATTTTCATTTTAATATTATGTATATTATCTATTTTTTGTATTTCTATTGTATTTAAATAATATTTTTTACTTTGAATAATATTTTAAGTTACTTTATATTACAAAATTACAATTTTTCTACTATTTCCTCAACTGTTTTAAAGCAATTTTGAAACAGCTGATTAAAATTTTTTTTCCCCAACTTTTTCTCCTTTTGTTCCTTCTTCTGTGCTTTTCTTAGCTCCTTTATTTGTCTTTTAAATAATTCCTCTTGTTCCTTACTGCACCCCAGTCTTAAAATCCTGTGCAGATCTTTGATTTTCTCTCGTCTTCTTGCTGCCTCGCCGCCTCTAGTTTTTGTTGGTTCTATCGATTTTGCTGGTGTTGTTGTTGTTGTTTTTTGCCTTTTTCGATATTCTTCGATCGAAATTGGCTTAGGTCCAGCGGTCGGTGATTTTTTTATTTTCTCCTTTAATTCTGTTAACGTTTTTGACGACATTTACTTTCTTTTCCTTCCTTTTCTTTTATATAAACAGATAGTGAGACCTAAGCCTGTTCACTATGCCTCATGCAAACTGCAAGTAGAGGTATCTGTTTATGAATGAAAAGAAAAAAATAACGACAATAAATTTTATTCCATAATCCAGTCCGATTTTTGGAGCGTAGTCCAAAAATTGGTCACGGCACCAATGTTGTGTTGTGACCCTTTTTGTAGTTATATTCACCTTTATATTAATTGTTGGTGGCCTGATCGTCTTCTTTTAATCCTTTTCCTGGTTTTACTTCTTCAATGTTTTTACTTTTATAATAAAACAACTACTTGTTTGTTGACTTTTAAGAGTTCTTAATTTATTTCTTTTACTGTAGGCTAAACCTGTTCAGTATAAGACTTCAATATGTGAACTCCCCGAAATACCATTGTTTCACCGTTTATATATTCTAATATTGCTCCTTCAGCAATATTAGAATGTGCCAATAATTTATAATAATTAATATATTTATTAATTAAAGGTAAAGTTGTGCAACAAATAATTCATACATTAATTATGTTACCATTGCCCATTTTGCTGATGACGCATTATACTTTATTATTATTAGTAAAGCTTATGTGCTTTCATTTATTTACTTTAGGTTTATTTACCTTTTTTATTTATATTCTTTATTCTACATTTTATACATAATAACTTAAGTGTGTCATTATAGTTTGTATTATTTGTATACAATAATATTTATAATACAATGACGTATTTTATTATTGTTTTGATTTAAACTTTGATATAGTATAATGCACTGCCGATATAATGCATTTTTAGGCAATGACGACATAATTGCATGAAATGTTGTCACACAACAATATTTTTAATTTATATTGAGACTTCTAAAATTTAAAAAATTAGCCTGCCCTGTAAATTTAAAATCAGCTGTTATAATATTTTTCATATTATTAATTTGACAGTTCGGTGGTGAAAAGAAAGAGAACTATCGAAATCGTGGCTTCATAAACAATTTTTCAATATTATTAAATTTCTAATGTGTTAAAAAGAGAGGGAACATTTATGCTCCTTCCATATATTTCTAATCCGTTGATTAAAATAATATTTATGTCATAACTAAAAATATTTATTTGCATCGGGCATTCATTATCGTTGATTATAAAGTAATTTTATTGAGAATACTGTTTTAAAATTTTATATATACCCCTATTCCGACAGTCGTATTTACCTGCGTAAGATACGACTACAAAAATTTTGTATCACGAGAGTCATATCAATACAAAATTAGTCATATTTATACGAAACAGCCACAAAATCTAGAATTCTTGGAGACATACGACTTTAATTTATTTGTCAAAAAACTATAATTTTTATCGTAAGCAATTTTGTAATTGACTAAAACGGAAATGTAAATATTTTATATTATTTATTATTAATATCAAGTAAAAATCAAATATAAAAAAAAATATAAAAAAAATCAAATCAAAGTTTTTGGAAAGTTATCCATACGTTCAAAGTATGGTTCATTAATTTCAAAATTAGAATTAAAGTGGTGAAAGTTAGAAAAGTGATCACGGAAATAATTAGATATAACAGTAGGATCATTACTTAAATTACCATTATGAGTCATAAAAATAGAAAAGCGATCAGATTTTCTTTTATTATGTACAAAATTCCAAAATAGTTCTGGCTTATCAACAAGTTTAAAAGACATATCGTCAACATAATTACTATAGGATTGTTCAACTTTCTGTTTACATATGTTAACTAACTGAAAATCAGTTTTTAGCATATTTCCAACCAATTTGGTGGAAATGTGTATATTTGATTCACTCTGTCAGTTTTTCCATCCGTCCGTTTAGACAAACTTCTACATCTATTAAGATAGCGTATCATTTTTACCATAGATTAATAGTCATATAATAATGGGTCCAGTGGAATAAAATTTTCTTCTACCTCTTTTCCCCTCTGAGTTATTCCCCCTCCAATTTCGAAAATTGTCCATTTTGAACATCTAATAACTTTCACACCAATAATCTGCAATCCCCGACTATCTTTCCGTTGTGCTTGTGACTTGTGACCCATCGAAAATAAAAAATTACATTTTTAAATTATTTGTAAAATTATAAGTGGACAATATTTTTAAAAACAAATATTGAGAATACTTTCGAAAATCATATTTCTTTTAGTGCATTAATTAATAAATTATATTCATTTGCCTCACTCTTATAAAAAACAAGCATATTTTTAGATGCTATATAATAAATGGAATATTGGATATTATTTCATATCACATTATGTTCAATTAAAACCAAATTAGGGAAAATTTAAATGAATTAATAAAATTCCAAAAAATTAATAAAATGGAATTTTATTTTTTACCTTTTATTTTGATACATTTTTTACCTATATTTATCGTTTTATATTTTTTCTAACAAATACTATATGTATATGGGAATTGAATTTGGTTTAGAATAGCGCATAATTCTATATGAGGCGATTTGAAGGAAATGTGCTTTTGAAATACCCGCGGTTTGTTATTCATATTTTTTAAAAATTAAATTAAGAATTAGCATATATATGTAACTGGGTGAGTGGCGTTATAACAATAAGAATGTGAAATTGGTGGATGATATTGATCGATTTTAACTAATGATGATCCAAACTGAGTTGTCACTTTATTATCCCAATCAGAAGTAAAGATAATATCTAATTGCTTTGACTGAAAATTCGCAATAACAGATATTTAATTAGCATTTAAATTATCACAGAAGGAATAAGTAATTAGCATTTAAATTATCACAGAAAGAATACCCAATTTCATCAATTGGATTATTTGGAATCAGAAAAGCATCTTCATCATGTTTCACCCATTTAAATTTAATATTGGGAAGGTTGAAGTCCCCACAATTAATAATCTAGTCAGAAGATCGTTCAGCAGAAATTGAGTCAATAACCTTATTAAAATCAGAATAAACTTCGAAACTTGAACTTAGTGGAATGTAACAATTAATAACTATAAGTTTGTTAGATTGCAGATTTATTTGAACCCCGAGTGTTAGAGTCAGAAAAAAGTATAGAATTTTCAGAAACATTATAGTGTGATTTTATAGCAATTAATACCACACAGCCCTTTCCGAGTGTTGGAGGATTTAATAAATTTTAGGTTGATATCGATCTTTTCTGAAGACTAAAAATGATTAGTCAAATAGTTAAAGACTGTTAATCGAAGAATAAAAATATCGAAATCCGATACGAGTGAATTATTTATTTATTTATTGATATCTAATTATAGACATATTTTAAAATTTAAATTTTTTATACAATTAATAACATGATAACAATAAACTTTTTAAAAGAAATGAGTGCATATTAATAATAGATGTAATATTATTCATGAGTTCTTCCATTCTTCATGCTGTTTTTATAACTTATTCTACTGATATTTGGTGCATAATAGGAGTTGAATTCGATTTAATGAACTCTGCTGATCCTTGTAATTGGTTCGTTGTTAGCATAATTTGTCGTATGCCTATCCACAAGTAGAATATTAATGTTCCTTAAGTTTCGGCAGTTTGCATTTATTATAATCTTCTGTTTTAATTGGCAACAATCTATATTGTTATTGATTAAATCAAAAGCGAAAACTGCATCCGCCATATTTCTACGATATTCTAGTGTATGTAGATTTAATAATTTTAGTCTATTCTCGTAAGCAGGTAACTGATATGAGTTTGTGTTATTATTTCAATTCAGACTTCTCAAAGCGAATAACAAAAATTGTCTCTGAATTGATTCAATATTTTTGATATCTGTGATAAGGCAGGGATTCCATATAACGCTACCATATTCAAGAATTGAACGGACTAATGAGCAGTATAATGATTTACTTATATAAGGTAAGGACCCTGTTCGAGTCACCACTGCACGATCATTCTTTCAGCGGCATTATTGAACAATCATCCATGTACTGTTTTTTTTTTATTTGCAATTATAATTTTTCGTTTCTTTGTAATTTACTATTTTTCGAAGATAAATTAGAAATTCATTATATAAATTGATATTATCTTAAATTGGATTATCAATTAATTTCGAAAAGGAGAGTACAGCATTAGGAGAGTACATGTAGTCTTCAAGCAATACTCGCTCTCTTTTTTGATAAATCGTCAAGCAGTGAACACGTAAAAATCAATTATAAAATATAAATTTTTTAATATAAAATAAAATAATAAAGTTTCTGATATTCCAGTAATAAATAAATTAATTAAAATAGTGTAATTTAAATCAAACATTGTAATTTAAATTAAATAAAAAATTGGTATCAGAAATAAAGAAATAGAGTTACTTTATTGCACCATAAATTAATATACATCCGTGGTCGCTTTAACCCAAAAACGCAAAATTATAAAATCAGCGATATTTTTGTATTCGACACCAATTAATTAAACCGCCAGTTCCCACGACCGGAACAGCCCCTTTGATCTCCTTTTAATGAAGCCCCACATTTTACGACCCGTTGACTGAATTTTATCAATATGTAAACTGAAATTTAGTTTCTTGTATAACAAGATTACTAGATTATTTATTTCCGCACAAGTTTCAAATTCACAGTTATTTACCCAAATAACAATATATAACCTGGGTTATAAAATAACCATACCAAATAAGTTATAATCTAGTTATGTAACAACTTATTACTAATAAGTTATTAAATAACAGTTATATAATGATTATTTAAAACTTATTTGCTATTTAGGTACTTTTTGGCTTTATTTTAATGTTTCTAAAACTATAAGTGTATTTCTAGTTATATTTTAACCCTTATAGACAAGTTAGTTTTATACCTTAAAACTAACTTCTTTATCAGGGTTAAAATATAACTCCTCCTGAACTAACTCGTTAGTTTTTAGTTACAATTAAACTTATCTATAGCTCCATAAAATAGCTGGAAAAGTTATAATTTAACTTTATAAGTTATTATTTTTACTTTCTAACAGATTAGTTATACTATAACCTTATCATAACGTATACGTTTTATAAAGGTTATTTTATAGATTTTTATAAACTTGCTCAAAACTACATATGCTATAATTCAACTATTTTATAACTTCTGGGAAACTTTTAGGTTCTTCTTTTTATAAAATAGGACGCGGCTTTATTATTTTATAATTATAATAATTTTTATAATCATGAGGTATGAAATATTATTAAAAAAAATTAAAAGTAGAACGACCTATAAAAGAAGGGTCAGTAAAATATTTAAAAAAATAGAAAAAGTGAAATTGGTATGAAATCAGTGATGAAAAAAAATAAAAAAAAATAGTGATATTGATAATCAAATTTCAAGTTCTACTGATATAGGTTTAAATGATATTATACTCGCAATAATTCTAATGATTTCGATCTGGATTACGATTATGCCAATGAAGATTCATCATCAACTAATGTCAGTGATTCTCCTGATTTAAGTTCTAGCCTAAACAATGGTCAATTAAACCTAATATTGCACATACAAGTTTGAAAATTTGCAAAATCCAAGTAATTCTTTAATATGTATATCAAAAATAAATACAATTTTTACAATTTATCGTCTTAGATGGTGTAGACTGTAGAATTGTTTAACTAAAATAATATACCAGTGATCCAAATTCAAGAATTTTCACATGGTAAAGAACTAAAATGTTTTTATTTTATTTAAAAATCTAACAATTATTTTCTATTGCAGTTTAAAAAAAAATAGACTTTTGCGTAACGATTTAAATATATATTTCGAAATGTCGACAATTTTAATAAATACGTAGCTGATACGCAGGCAACCTTAAACGTAATTATTGAAATGCTGTCAACTAGCAATAAAATTACTAGATCCGAAGATGAAGTAGATTTTTCGCTGAAAACTAAAGATGTGTTAGAAGATTTTGAAAGTAAACTTCGCCTTGATTCAGCATTTAAAAATAATTTGGTAGGATAATGATTTTTGTTATATATTTATATATTTGAATTACTGATCGAATTTTGATACTGTTTAGATTAAAAAATTTGCTTCTTTTCAATGGCTAGATGTTCATAAACTATTAGAATTATAGAAAAAACCTATTCGATGACAAATACAACTAAATACAATTTCAGCGCATTTAAAGAAGTGTTATCGACAATAAATTGTGCTGTTCTTCCCTAATTCTGACATTTTTAAGCTCTGATTCTAATGATATTATGGCTACTGTAAAACAAATAATATCTTACATATTTAATTAAAATGCATAAAAAACTTAAAATATTCAAAATAAATTTTGTAAGAAATGTTTTTCCGTATTTATAAATGCATTTATTTATTTAATTTAATATTTAAAATTAATTTTTATAAAATGAAAAATATGTTAAAAATATTTCTCAGAAACCTATTTCGGTTTTTTCAATAAAATTTGTATACAAAAATGTAAAATTAATTCAATGTTAAAAAATGTAAAATTAATTTAAAAAGTTTTTTAACAATATTTTTCCATTTTGTTTGCCATTAAGTGTGTTTGCAATTTTTTTATTAAAAAAAGAAAATTTATTTTTATATCATAAACTAATTTTATTATTTAAAAAACAATTGTAAAATTGCATTAAGTTCTTTTAAACAAACAAAATTATTTCTAAAAAAAAGATGCAAATTTAATTTATCCAAATTTTTTTTAAGTTAATTTTATAAAAATTCGGTAACTCTTAAAATTCAAAATAATTATTCTACAAAATAATAACTAATAATTTTTATAATTTTTAATTTTATTATGAAATGAAAACTAATTTGTAGATTTTTTTAAATGATTAAACTTAAATTTATAAACAACATATTTAATCATTTATTTTGTTAATAGATTAATTTTTGAATATTATATTTAAGAAATAATAATAATAATATGTTTTTTAACATTATTATTTCCTACGAAAAATGTAATTATCCTGAATGTAATTTAATTTATTTTATATTTTTTTTATTTTTGTAAATAACATTAATTGTGAACTGTTACAATTGTTATTAAAATATGAATTGAATATTATATTTTTAAATATTCCTAAAAATTAGTTTTTAATGATATGTATGAACAATATACATATGTATAATAATTGCAATAAAATCGATTCGATTGAAATAAAAAGGTGTTTTAATAAAGACTAATTGAATTTCAGGTACGTTTTTACAACGTCTTGAAAAAGCTTATATAGAACGTATAAGAAAAGCGTTATTTAAACGCTACTATTTAGCGTTATTTAAACGCTACTATTTAGCGTTATTTAAACGCTACTATTTAGCGTTATTTCAATGTAGCAATGTAGCGTTTTTTCAACGTCACAAAAGAGCATTATTTCAACGTCATATTTTTACATTTTAAAAGCATTTGAAAGAAACGTTCAATATTGGTTGGTCTGGAACTTGTATGAAACGTTAGTTAAAAAATAACTAACCAAATACGGTTAGCCAAACGTTACAAATACGTCAATCAAACCAATTAATAACTTCTACGTTTGTATAACCAAAGTTGTAAAACGGTTTTATAACCGTATTCTAACCAAAAATTGTTATTTGGGTACTTTATAGTTACTATCAATCGGAGCTCTGTTTCTATAAAATTTCATAACCTTGCAAGTTAGGTATAATAAGTTTGTGTCTTTCAAAGTCATTCGAAAGATTTACCCCTTTCCCTTTTAATATGGGTGAGGGAGGGGTTAAGTTTATGAAAGAGGCTGCAGCACCTCAACGGGGGACTGGATTGAAAAAATAAGAAATTTACTATATTTACTATACACACATTTACTATATAAAATTATATTGTTTTTCCAAAAAAGATGTTTTGGAAAAATGCAAAAAGGGCTGCCTACCGGCCTAATTTAAAAATATTATCAATTACACCTGGTTCTTAGTAAATCAAGCTTTCTAACCATGTGAAATAACTGTTTTTTTTTGTTTAAATCGGACTGACAAAAGCCTTAGCATAAGGGTTTTTTTTTTTTTTGTTTTTTTAAAGTCCTAAAAAGGCTCTAAAAAAGAAATATCTAATTATAGACTAATAGCTAAATATATCTACCATACCTAAACTTTTTGAATTAATAATTTTTACATATATAGTATATATAGTATATGAACACTGTTCTTAGTTCCTAATCACATGGCTTTACGAAACAAAGATCTACAACCAGATGATGAATGTGGTTGAGTCAGCTCCCATTATTATTAATAATATGGAAGCTGGGTGTCAAACTGATGTGCTTGTCAGTGATCTAAGTAAAACGTTTGACCTTCTAGCACATAGTGTTATCTTATTTAAGCTTAGGAAACTATGATTTCCTACGTTTTTTTAAAAATGGATTAAATTTTATTTGATTAATAGGACCTCTAGTATTTTATTTAAAGAAGTCATATCTTCGCCATTTGAAACAAGTAGCCATCTTTGTCCCCTGTGAGGCACCAAGGTAGCCATTTTTGTGCCCTGTTATTTATTATTGTAATTAATTATGTGATGTCTGTTATTAAACATAGTAATATCAGTATTATGTGGATGATATGAAAATATATAGGAAAATATTTCCGTTGAATGATGCTATTTACCTTCACGAAAATTTAAATCGTTTCTCAACATGCTGTAAGTTTAATATTTTTAAATTCAATGTTAGTAAATGTGCAATGTTTACATAAGCTTATTTGCTTATTTAAAATAAAACCACTTCTTATGTCTTTCACTTTATAAGTTTTATTGTTCGTCTTTCTTTTTTTATAAGTACTTAAACTTATTACTAACAATGAAATTAGACTTATTACTAGCATGAAATAATTAGAACATATTGGCAAATAAGCTATATAAACCTAAATGAACTTTATAACATATGAATAAAATGCTTATTGGTCAATATTGCTAAATTAGCAATATTGCTCAACAACTAAATGCATTTTGTTTATACAAGTGTTTATTCTTTTATGGTGGTCTTTGGACTTTAAAATATACTTAAAATTCTTTGCTTTGCATTGCAATCATATTGCTTCATCTATTGAAAATATATGATGTTTTCTGGTGCGGTGCAGGTTTCGTATATCTTTTTTTCGAGACTTTGATTTTTCTTGAGGTTTTTGATGTCAGGGAATCAGAATCAGCAAAGAAAAAATCCGTGTCCGCCGTACGCCGTACGCAAAGTAAAAATACCCTTTTTTTAACGCTTAAAAATAGTACAAGCACTCGTGCGATTTGTACAAAAATTGCAACATATATAAAGTAAGGATGGAGATATATGTAAATGATATCCTTTTTTCAATAATTTCCCCCTCTTCGCGGAGCGTAGCAAATGCACAATTTTGTGCACTTCAAAAAAATACCCCTAAATATAGTCGGATCTTTACATTGTTTTACAGGTATATGTATAGACGCCATATAAAGAAGATTGTATTTCATTTCCTCGCTCCCCTATTTTATAGTAATATTAAAACAAAATATTTGAAATTTGAAATGGCTATAAAACCAGTTTGAGTTCATATAAAACATTGTTACTGCTAACATGGATACAGCAGCTAAATGCATTTCGTTTTCATATAAAAAATTTACCCCCCACCTTCTTTAAGTGGGTGAGAGGGCTTATGTATGAAAAAAGCTACACACCTTCAGCGGGGAAATGAATTGAAAAAATAAGAAATTATATTCTTAAATATACTATGTTACACATTCTGCATAAAAATCAGCCTCATACATTTACCGTCCTTCATTTTACAGATGAAAGAATTTTTATGGGACTATTAAAATTGAATTTTTGGTATTTAAAATGGTTATAAGATATGTCACATTGCAGATAGGGTATTATATCTTTAAAGTTAGGTATAATAAGTTGGTGTCTTTCAAAATCACTCGCAATTTTTACCCCTTCCCCTTTTAATATGGGTTACGGGGTAAGTTCATGAAAGATACTGCAGAACCTCAGCGAAGGACTGTATTGAAAAAATAAGAAATTATTTTCTTAAAAATACTGTTGTACATCTTGTGCGAACAATTTGTTTTCCTACCTGCAACCCCCTCTAAGCTACATCACTTAGAAATGTTACATTTCAAAATTTATTATATAGTTTATGAAAATTGAATTTGGGGTATTTAAAATGGTCATAAGATATGCCACATTTCTGATAGGGTCTTATATCTTCAAAGTTAGGTATAATGAGTTAGTGTCTTTTAAAATCATTCGAAATTTTTACCCCTTTTCCTTTTAATATGGGTGAGGGGGTAAGTTTATGAAAGAGGCTGCAGCACCTCAACGGGGGACTGGATCGAAAAAATAAGAAATTATTTTCTTAAACATACTATCTTACAACTTGTGCCAAAAATTTTGTGTACAAAATTGAGACACGTACCTTCAACCCTCTTCATTTTACAGTGTCAAAAATTTCGAAATTTATAGATTAAAAACATATATTACATTTCGAGTATTTAGTATAAGGACGTTTTTTTGTTACCTTTCTACTGGGCAAACCAGAAGTCGCAGGTAAAAGCTTTGTATGGCGATTTCGTAGGTAACACTATGACGCATCCAAATCAATTTATAAAAAAATTTAAACCCGACAAAATTTTGAGAAAACTGGCATTTTTCAAAAATCTGATTATTTTTTTTTTGAAAAAATCATAACTTTAACGCAGACCTAGCAGCCGGTGAAAATAACGGTAACATCGAAATAAAAGTAAATTAATTGTCTATCAAACGCGCCTAGTTTGGATATTCTAGGTTCAATACGCTAGAAGTTATAATTGAATAAGTGCTTGTACCTACTTCTCCGAAAGATTTTATTAAAACACCCTGTAGCTCAGTGGGTGTTGAAAATGCACCCCCCCTTCAATACGATTTTTTGCTTATAATGAACCAAGGAACCACCCCTTAACGGATTAGCATCCCAAACCGGGATACCCTGTATATAGTATTACAAATTCGAGTATTTATTTATAGAAACTTAATTGTAATATTAAAGGCCGGCGCAGAATTGGGGCTTTAATCGATAGCGTTAACTTTAACTTTTATATTTTGCCAAGTTTTTCCTAAAAAAAAATTGATTTTTCACCAATATTAAAATAGTCTAGCGCTGGCGTTCATTTTTCAACTTGTTGAAAGCCAGCGCTGGCGTTTTTTTCGCCTAGCGTTAACTGCTGGTGTTGTGTTCGCTTACATTGATTTCCATGTGTTGAAACTTTTAAGTTAACGCTATCCATTAAAGCCCCAATTGTGCGCCGGCCTTAAATTGTACAGCATTGGGAGTTTTGTAAAAATCATAATTTTTATTTAAATCTTCGTTTTCATTAAATCCTAGGTGGATCAAAAGGGTATATGAAGCATTTGTGTATGGGAGTTTTGTAAAAATCATAATTTTTATTTAAATCTTCGTTTTCATTTAATCCTCTAGGTGGATCAAAAGGGTATATGAAGCACTCTTCCAACTTTTTTAATATATTTAGGCATATTTTAAGTTCATTATTTTTATATTATATTTAGGGTTTATATTACATTTAGGTGCGTTGCACCACCTCACAAATGTGCTATAATACATAAATAGTTTTATAATTGTTTAGGGTTTTTTTACACTCAACTACTGTAAATGCATATTTGCAGTGTTATACCCTCTAGCCACAGAAATTAAAATTATAACAACATTTTATACTACTATTTACTACCTTTCAAATGCGACATTAAACCAATTTTTTGGCGCTAATTAAAAATTAGAAAACACATTTTAAAAATTAAAATTTTACATATTTTAGTATTTAGTGCATCTAGCGGTATAAATTAGAAATACGGTTACTGGAATCGTATTCTACTTTTAATTACTTTTCCAACGACTAGTCACACTTCATTTTTTAGTCCCATTTACTATTTTAAATTACAAGTTTTTACTTGGCGGCAAAAGTGAGATCATGAGAATATCTGGATTTGTTTAATTTTAGATAAGCTTTCCTGCGCTTGCTGTCCCTTCATGTTTGGTAAAGATTCACCAAATTAAATAACATTTATAAAAAAACATTATAATTATGTTACACCCTCTAGAGGCAGAAATTAAAATAATAACTTTTAGTATATATATTTTAGTATTCAGCAACTCTAGCGGTAGAAATTTCAAATACGGTTACTAGTAAGTTTATGAAAGAGGCTGCAGCACCTCAGCGGGGGACTGGATTGAAAAAATAAGAAATTTACTATATAAATATAAAATTATATTTTTTTTCCAAAAAAGATGTTTTGGAAAAATGCAAAAAGGGCTGCCTACCGGCCTAATTTAAAAATATTATCAATTACACCTGGTTCTTAGTAAATCAAGCTTTCTAACCATGTGAAATAACTGTATTTTTTTTGTTTAAATCGGACTGACAAAAGCCTTAGCATAAGGGGTTTTTTTTTAAAAAAAAGTCCTAAAAAGGCTCTAAAAAAGAAATATCTAATTATAGACTAATAGCTAAATATATCTACCATACCTAAACTTTTTGAATTAATAATTTTTACATATATAGTATATATAGTAGTATATGAACACTGTTCTTAGTTCCTAATCACATGGCTTTACGAAACAAAGATCTACAACCAGATGACGAATGTGGTTGAGTCAGCTCCCATTATTATTAATAATATGGAAGCTGGGTGTCAAACTGATGTGCTTGTCAGTGATCTAAGTAAAACGTTTGACCTTCTACCACATAGTGTTATCTTATTTAAGCTTAGTAAACTATGATTTCCTACGTTTTTTTTAAAATGGATTAAATTTTATTTGATTAATAGGACCTCTAGTATTTTATTTAAAGAAGTCATATCTTCGCCATTTGAAACAAGTAGCCATCTTTGTCCCCTGTGAGGCACCAAGGTAGCCATTTTTGTGCCCTGTTATTTATTATTGTAATTAATTATGTGATGTCTGTTATTAAACATAGTAATATCAGTATTATGTGGATGATATGAAAATATATAGGAAAATATTTCCGTTGAATGATGCTATTTACCTTCACGAAAATTTAAATCGTTTCTCAACATGCTGTAAGTTTAATATTTTTAAATTCAATGTTAGTAAATGTGCAATGTTTACATAAGCTTATTTGCTTATTTAAAATAAAACCACTTCTTATGTCTTTCACTTTATAAGTTTTATTGTTAGTCTTTCTTTTTTTATAAGTACTTAAACTTATTACTAACAATGAAATTAAACTTATTACTAGCATGAAATAATTAGAACATATTGGCAAATAAGCTATATAAACCTAAATGAACTTTATAACATATGAATAAAATGCTTATTGGTCAATATTGCTAAATTAGCAATATTGCTCAACAACTAAATGCATTTTGTTTATACAAGTGTTTATTCTTTTATGGTGGTCTTTGGACTTTAAAATATACTTAAAATTCTTTGCTTTGCATTGCAATCATATTGCTTCATCTATTGAAAATATATGATGTTTTCTGGTGCGGTGCAGGTTTCGTATATCTTTTTTTCGAGACTTTGATTTTTCTTGAGGTTTTTGATGTCAGGGAATCAGAATCAGCAAAGAAAAAATCCGTGTCCGCCGTACGCCGTACGCAAAGTAAAAATACCCTTTTTTTAACGCTTAAAAATAGTACAAGCACTCGTGCGATTTGTACAAAACTTGCAACATATATAAAGTAAGGATGGAGATATATGTAAATGATATCCTTTTTTCAATAATTTCCCCCTCTTCGCGGAGCGTAGCAAATGCACAATTTTGTGCACTTCAAAAAAATACCCCTAAATATAGTCGGATCTTTACATTGTTTTACAGGTATATGTATAGACGCCATATAAAGAAGATTGTATTTCATTTCCTCGCTCCCCTATTTTATAGTAATATTAAAACAAAATATTTGAAATTTGAAATGGCTATAAAACCAGTTTGAGTTCATATAAAACATTGTTACTGCTAACATAGATACAGCAGGTAAGTGCATTTCGTTTTCATATAAAAAATTTACCCCCCACCTTCTTTAAGTGGGTGAGAGGGCTTATGTATGAAAAAAGCTACACACCTTCAGCGGGGAAATGAATTGAAAAAATAAGAAATTATATTCTTAAATATACTATGTTACACATTCTGCATAAAAATCAGCCTCATACATTTACCGTCCTTCATTTTACAGATGAAAGAATTTTTATGGGACTATTAAAATTGAATTTTTGGTATTTAAAATGGTTATAAGATATGTCACATTGCAGATAGGGTATTATATCTTTAAAGTTAGGTATAATAAGTTGGTGTCTTTCAAAATCACTCGCAATTTTTACCCCTTCCCCTTTTAATATGGGTTACGGGGTAAGTTCATGAAAGATACTGCAGAACCTCAGCGAAGGACTGTATTGAAAAAATAAGAAATTATTTTCTTAAAAATACTGTTGTACATCTTGTGCGAACAATTTGTTTTCCTACCTGCAACCCCCTCTAAGCTACATCACTTAGAAATGTTACATTTCAAAATTTATTATATAGTTTATGAAAATTGAATTTGGGGTATTTAAAATGGTCATAAGATATGCCACATTTCTGATAGGGTCTTATATCTTCAAAGTTAGGTATAATGAGTTAGTGTCTTTTAAAATCATTCGAAATTTTTACCCCTTTTCCTTTTAATATGGGTGAGGGGGTAAGTTTATGAAAGAGGCTGCAGCACCTCAACGGGGGACTGGATCGAAAAAATAAGAAATTATTTTCTTAAACATACTATCTTACAACTTGTGCCAAAAATTTTGTGTACAAAATTGAGACACGTACCTTCAACCCTCTTCATTTTACAGTGTCAAAAATTTCGAAATTTATAGATTAAAAACATATATTACATTTCGAGTATTTAGTATAAGGACGTTTTTTTGTTACCTTTCTACTGGGCAAACCAGAAGTCGCAGGTAAAAGCTTTGTATGGCGATTTCGTAGGTAACACTATGACGCATCCAAATCAATTTATAAAAAA
This sequence comes from Empis stercorea, assembly GCA_949752835.1. Classification (NCBI taxonomy): domain Eukaryota; kingdom Metazoa; phylum Arthropoda; class Insecta; order Diptera; family Empididae; genus Empis; species Empis stercorea. Next base: position 36,438,910 of record OX457089.1, read on the forward strand.
ATTTAAACCCGACAAAATTTTGAGAAAACTGGCCTTTTTCAAAAATCTGATTATTTTTTTTTTGAAAAAATCATAACTTTAACGCAGACCTAGCAGCCGGTGAAAATAACGGTAACATCGAAATAAAAGTAAATTAATTGTCTATCAAACGCGCCTAGTTTGGATATTCTAGGTTCAATACGCTAGAAGTTATAATTGAATAAGTGCTTGTACCTACTTCTCCGAAAGATTTTATTAAAACACCCTGTAGCTCAGTGGGTGTTGAAAATGCACCCCCCCTTCAATACGATTTTTTGCTTATAATGAACCAAGGAACCACCCCTTAACGGATTAGCATCCCAAACCGGGATACCCTGTATATAGTATTACAAATTCGAGTATTTATTTATAGAAACTTAATTGTAATATTAAAGGCCGGCGCAGAATTGGGGCTTTAATCGATAGCGTTAACTTTAACTTTTATATTTTGCCAAGTTTTTCCTAAAAAAAAATTGATTTTTCACCAATATTAAAATAGTCTAGCGCTGGCGTTCATTTTTCAACTTGTTGAAAGCCAGCGCTGGCGTTTTTTTCGCCTAGCGTTAACTGCTGGTGTTGTGTTCGCTTACATTGATTTCCATGTGTTGAAACTTTTAAGTTAACGCTATCCATTAAAGCCCCAATTGTGCGCCGGCCTTAAATTGTACAGCATTGGGAGTTTTGTAAAAATCATAATTTTTATTTAAATCTTCGTTTTCATTAAATCCTAGGTGGATCAAAAGGGTATATGAAGCATTTGTGTATGGGAGTTTTGTAAAAATCATAATTTTTATTTAAATCTTCGTTTTCATTTAATCCTCTAGGTGGATCAAAAGGGTATATGAAGCACTCTTCCAACTTTTTTAATATATTTAGGCATATTTTAAGTTCATTATTTTTATATTATATTTAGGGTTTATATTACATTTAGGTGCGTTGCACCACCTCACAAATGTGCTATAATACATAAATAGTTTTATAATTGTTTAGGGTTTTTTTACACTCAACTACTGTAAATGCATATTTGCAGTGTTATACCCTCTAGCCACAGAAATTAAAATTATAACAACATTTTATACTACTATTTACTACCTTTCAAATGCGACATTAAACCAATTTTTTGGCGCTAATTAAAAATTAGAAAACACATTTTAAAAATTAAAATTTTACATATTTTAGTATTTAGTGCATCTAGCGGTATAAATTAGAAATACGGTTACTGGAATCGTATTCTACTTTTAATTACTTTTCCAACGACTAGTCACACTTCATTTTTTAGTCCCATTTACTATTTTAAATTACAAGTTTTTACTTGGCGGCAAAAGTGAGATCATGAGAATATCTGGATTTGTTTAATTTTAGATAAGCTTTCCTGCGCTTGCTGTCCCTTCATGTTTGGTAAAGATTCACCAAATTAAATAACATTTATAAAAAAACATTATAATTATGTTACACCCTCTAGAGGCAGAAATTAAAATAATAACTTTTAGTATATATATTTTAGTATTCAGCAACTCTAGCGGTAGAAATTTCAAATACGGTTACTAGTAAGTTTATGAAAGAGGCTGCAGCACCTCAGCGGGGGACTGGATTGAAAAAATAAGAAATTTACTATATAAATATAAAATTATATTTTTTTTCCAAAAAAGATGTTTTGGAAAAATGCAAAAAGGGCTGCCTACCGGCCTAATTTAAAAATATTATCAATTACACCTGGTTCTTAGTAAATCAAGCTTTCTAACCATGTGAAATAACTGTATTTTTTTTGTTTAAATCGGACTGACAAAAGCCTTAGCATAAGGGGTTTTTTTTTAAAAAAAAGTCCTAAAAAGGCTCTAAAAAAGAAATATCTAATTATAGACTAATAGCTAAATATATCTACCATACCTAAACTTTTTGAATTAATAATTTTTACATATATAGTATATATAGTAGTATATGAACACTGTTCTTAGTTCCTAATCACATGGCTTTACGAAACAAAGATCTACAACCAGATGACGAATGTGGTTGAGTCAGCTCCCATTATTATTAATAATATGGAAGCTGGGTGTCAAACTGATGTGCTTGTCAGTGATCTAAGTAAAACGTTTGACCTTCTACCACATAGTGTTATCTTATTTAAGCTTAGGAAACTATGATTTCCTACGTTTTTTTTAAAATGGATTAAATTTTATTTGATTAATAGGACCTCTAGTATTTTATTTAAAGAAGTCATATCTTCGCCATTTGAAACAAGTAGCCATCTTTGTCCCCTGTGAGGCACCAAGGTAGCCATTTTTGTGCCCTGTTATTTATTATTGTAATTAATTATGTGATGTCTGTTATTAAACATAGTAATATCAGTATTATGTGGATGATATGAAAATATATAGGAAAATATTTCCGTTGAATGATGCTATTTACCTTCACGAAAATTTAAATCGTTTCTCAACATGCTGTAAGTTTAATATTTTTAAATTCAATGTTAGTAAATGTGCAATGTTTACATAAGCTTATTTGCTTATTTAAAATAAAACCACTTCTTATGTCTTTCACTTTATAAGTTTTATTGTTCGTCTTTCTTTTTTTATAAGTACTTAAACTTATTACTAACAATGAAATTAAACTTATTACTAGCATGAAATAATTAGAACATATTGGCAAATAAGCTATATAAACCTAAATGAACTTTATAACATATGAATAAAATGCTTATTGGTCAATATTGCTAAATTAGCAATATTGCTCAACAACTAAATGCATTTTGTTTATACAAGTGTTTATTCTTTTATGGTGGTCTTTGGACTTTAAAATATACTTAAAATTCTTTGCTTTGCATTGCAATCATATTGCTTCATCTATTGAAAATATATGATGTTTTCTGGTGCGGTGCAGGTTTCGAATATCTTTTTTTCGAGACTTTGATTTTTCTTGACATTTTTGATGTCAGGGAATCAGAATCAGCAAAAAAAAATCCGTGTCCGCCGTACGCCGTACGCAAAGTAAAAATACCCTTTTTTTAACGCTTAAAAATAGTACAAGCACTCGTGCGATTTGTACAAAAATTGCAACATATATAAAGTAAGGATGGAAATATATGTAAATGATATCCTTTTTTCAATAATTTCCCCCTCTTCGCGGAGCGTAGCAAATGCACAATTTTGTGCACTTCAAAAAAATACTCCTAAATATAGTCGGATCTTTACATTGTTGTACAGGTATATGTATAGACGCCATATAAAGAAGATTGAATTTCATTTCCTCGCCCCCCTATTTTATAGTAATATTAAAACAAAAAATTTGAAATTTGAAATGGCTATAAAACCAGTTTGAGTTCATATAAAACATTGTTACTGCTAACATAGATACAGCAGGTAAGTGCATTTCGTTTTCATATAAAAAATTTACCCCCCACCTTCTTTAAGTGGGTGAGAGGGCTTATGTATGAAAAAAGCTACACACCTTCAGCGGCGAAATGAATTGAAAAAATAAGAAATTATATTCTTAAATATACTATGTTACACATTCTGCATAAAAATCAGCCTCATACATTTACCGTCCTTCATTTTACAGATGAAAGAATTTTTATGGGACTGTAATATCTGGCCCAAGCTATGTAATATCTTACGCTAACTACTCCCCTTGGATACCTATATGAGGGTATCCCCGATTGGTCGTAGGACTATTATATAAATAAATCCAATCCAATAACCTTAGCTAAAGAGCCTGAGTTAAACTAAAATTAGCTAAAGAGCCTAGTTCAGTTGGATTGGAAGTATATTATTTTATTCTAATGGTAGCGAGTAGCCGAGTTAAAATAAAACAATTTGTTTGACTTTCAAGTTAAAAGTGAATCTTTATTTTATTCATATTCTCTTTTATACCCTAAATCTATTCGTTACATACTTATTATTTATTAGTTACTTATTTCTAATTATTGGTAATATTTGCTAACGCCAGCAATCCTTAAATTTCTTTATAATTATTCTTAGTTTCAATAATTATTTAAAGTATTGCACATATAAATATATATATATACATATATATATTTACATGATTACTAATAATGTTCTCTGTATGCATATATATAAATGCATTAGAATACATGTGTTATTAACATATATACCACACAGAACATAAACATATTTGGTGATATTTTGTAAACAAACAAAGTGAAAGTCGATGCCCGTTTGACCTATACTTTTGTTTACATTAAAACATAAACATATGACGAATATTTTCGTATATGTTTAGTGGCATATATCACACCACCCCTCCTGGCGGAAAAGGAGGAATCTTATCCTTAAATAAATTCCTTCTTTCTAGCGTTAACAGATATTTTCCAAAATATTTTAAATTTATTTTTTTTTTTTATTTTTTTTTCAATTACATTCTTGTTTTAACTTTCTTTATAAAACTTTATTCTTATTTACTTATTTATTTCTAATTATTTTTTTTTTCAATTTAACATTTCTATTTCTATTTATTAATATTCTTCTTTTATTTATTTTATTTTAATAACATCTCATTTCTACTAAATTTTTTTTTTTTTTTTTTTTTTGTATTGTTAAATCGTTAATTTATTTATTTGTCATCATTAATTTATAAAAAACCGGTATAAACCAACCTCTCCTAAATTAAATTACTTTCTTTAAAATAATTCGTTGCTCAATCTTGTATTATGTTGACTGAATATAATTACAAAAATTTTTCAGCATTCAATCCATAATGCCTTCGAATGTTTGATAATTTTTCAAACTAACTACTAATGTTTCATAATTATGATTAATAATCTAATTTCTATGCCTATATCTATACTCTAAATCTTATACATATATATACTCTTATATATACTCTATTTACTTACTATCTATGGGTTTCCAGGCGTCCCCTTCCCCCTAAATTGTAAAAGAAATTTTTTTTTTTTTTTTTTTTTTTTTTAAACCTAACTCTCAGTTATTATCATTAGATATGTGTAATATGGTTTTAACCTATTCTTATGTACTACTACTTTCTTTCTATCTGTCTTTATCTCGCAGTTTACACCTTTATTTCCTACTACTTCATATGGACCAATATATATTGGATCCAACTTCTTCCTATTTTCGTTTCTTAATAACACTAGACTCCCTGCTTCGTATATACTATCTTTTACTCTATAATCTTTATCAAATCTATTTTTTCTTTCTAATTTCTTTTTACCTAGTACTTCTCTCGCGTCTCTATGAGCTATTTGCAATTTGTTTTTTAAATCGATATTGTAGTCTTCGTAATTGTAAAGTGGTTCTACTTTATTCGTAAGATTTGATGGTAGTTTGCATTGCTTTCCGTATACTAATTCGTATGGTGTATAGTTTGTTTCAGAGTGTACTGCTGTGTTATAGCAAAATGTATAATATGGCAACCATTTATGCCAGTCTGAATGATTTTCAGTAACATATGTTCTTAAATACGCTCCTAACACCTTATGCGAATTTTCCAATGCTCCTATGCTTTCATGATGATATGCAGTAGAAAATATTTGGTCTATTTTCAGCATCTTACACATTTCTTTAAATACTTGACTCATAAATTCTGTTCCTTGATCCGAAGCTATCTTCTTTGGTACTCCATATTTTAAAATGAAATTTTCTACCAATCCTTCAGCTACGGAATTTGCTTCTTTGTTCTTCAATGGAACATTTTCTATAAACTTAGTCAATTCGTCTTGTATGGTAAGTATATATTTATACCCTTCTTCTGTGTCATCTAAAGGTCCTACGAGGTCTACAAATATTTTCTCAAAGCTTGTCTCGCTGGTTGATGTTATGACCATTGGTTGTTTTTTCACGTTTATGTGTTTGTTTCGTTGACATGTTTCACAATGCTTAACAAAAGTTGCTATATCCTCTTGCATTCCCGTCCAAAAGTATTTGCATTTAATATTTTTAATCATACGATTAATACCTGCATGTCCACTTGTTGGTAATATATGATAATCGTTTAATAGTAGTTTCTTCATACCTGGGTCAGTTATCCTTATCAAATCCTTCATAATGTGCACTTTAATATTCATATTTTTAAAAATTTCGTTCAATTTCTTTTTCATATTATTTAAATTGTTTTGTCGACGGCCGTCATTCAATTTTAATAATTCAGTTTTCGAGATATATAAATCTCCTATTTTTAATGGACCAATGATTTTCTGCACATCTTTCCACAGCAATCTGCCGAATGTTGTGTTTTGATTTTCTGTGCTATCTTTTGGTTTAACCATTAATAAACAATTCTTCTTCGGTATGTATGCTAATATTTTATTTGGACCCAAAATTATTTCTTGTTGATTTTTTAATTTTTCTATCTCCTCTTCGAAACTATCTACTATTTTTAATTCGACTAATTTCAAACCTGTTAATGGTGGTTGTAATAATTCATCTATAATTTGCTCATCCGTTTTTTCATTGTCTTCAGCCTCTTTGGTTTTTGATCTGGTCATTATTAGAATTTTTAAATCCTCAGATGATATTTGTATTCTACTTAAAGCATCTGCGGTACAATTCTCTTTACCCGGCGAATATTCTACATAGAAATTATATTCTTCTAACAAAAGTCTAAATTTTGTTAATCTCGATGATGGTTCTTTGAGTGAAAACAAATAAACTAACGGTCTATGATCTGTCAAAATTTTGAACCGTCTTCCAAATAAATATGGTCTATAGTGTTTAATAGCCCATACTATAGCTAGCAGTTCTTTTTCTATAGTGCTATAATTTTTCTCAGCACTATTTAATGTCTTACTTGCATATGCTATAGGTCTATCATCATTATTTGAAAGTACTGCTCCTAGAGCAAAACCTGAAGCGTCTGTTCTCAATATAAATTCGCCTTCAAAATTTGGGAATTGTAAAATTTTTGGACTTATCAAAAATTCCTTGATTGCTTCGAAAGCTTCGACACAATCTTTTGTAAAGTTAAATTTAACGTCTTTTTTCAGTAGTTTATTTAGTGGAATTGTTATTGATGCAAAATTTGGTATAAATTTTCTGTAATAGTTTGCAAATGCAACGAATCTCCGTACTTCGTCTGCATTTTCTGGTTGTGGAAATTTTCTAATCGCGTCAGATTTTGATGGATCTGGCCAAATGCCTTTCTCCGAAATTATATGGCCTAAATATAAAACCTCCTTCCTTAGAAAACTACATTTTCCAGGATGAATTTTCAAATTTACGTCTCTGAGCCTTTGAAAAACTTCGATAAGATTTCTGTTATGGGATTCTAAACTATTCCCGAAAATTATCAAATCATCCAAATATACAAAACATCTAGAATATGTTAACCCTGACATTGCTATCGACATCATTCTTGAAAACGCACTGGGTGAAATTTTCAAACCCATTGGTAATCGTGTCAATTGGTAATGTCCATTTTCAGTGGAAAACGCAGTACATGGTCTACTTTCTTTATCTAACTCCATTTGATAATAACCCTGACTAAGATCTATGCATGAAAAGTATTTCGCGCCTCCTACCATATCATATATATCGGTAATATTTGGTAGTGGAAATTTATCATCCTCAATAACGTCATTAACTTTTCTATAATCGATTACCATCCTAAATTTTTGTAATCCCGTTATTGGATCCTTTTTCTTTGGTACTATCAATACTGGTGAATTCCATGCTGATTTTGATGGTTCTGCTATCTTATTTTCCACCATTTTCCGTATTTCTTCCTGAATATCCTTTTTCTGAGAGTGTGGTACTCTGTATGGTTTTGTATATTTAGGTGTTGTTCCTTCTTTTAATTGAATTTTAACTATACCAGCATTTGTGATTGTTAATTTGTCTCCATTTAAATGAAAAATGTCGTTAAATTTGGTACAAATCTGTTTTACACAATTTATTTCTTCTGCGTTTAAGGTGTCATAATTAATGTCTTTTAACAGTTTCTCTGCACGTGTTTGTGGTTTTTCTTCTGATAGTTCGTAATTTAATATATAATGGTCGTTTAGACTAAAAGATTCTGGTTCAATCCAGTTTAATTTTACGTCACTATCTCTTGTGTTTAATATTTTTATTGGTATTTTACCCTTTACGATTTGGGATATCGATCCAGCCATGAAAACCCCTTCGCATAATTCTGATTGATGAAATATGCGTTCACCTGTTAATTTTGTGTCTATCCAATAGGTAGCTTCACAACGTGGTTTTACCATTATGGTATTGAAATTTTCTTTACTTATTATTGGTAAAATGATTTTTTCATCATCTATATTAAGCTCAAGAATAAATTTTTCCAAATTTATTTTGGCTTGAAAATCTTTTAGAAAATTTGCTCCCAAAATACCATCTACTGGTACGGGAAAATTATTTTTAACAATATGAAAATTGTAATCAATGTTTATTGATTGAAAATTTAATCTATTAACACAAGTCCCTAATGTTTCGAGATGTCCCGAAATCCCATGAATAGTTGTTTTATTATTTATATCTATTCTATTGTCTGTTAAAATATTTTCTTTAATGGTACAGATAGATGCACCCGTGTCTATTAAAAATGTCGCGTTTTTGTTATTTATTTTAATGTCTATATATAGTCCATTTGAAATATGTAGTGTGAAAATAACGTCATCGCCTAATTTGTGTAATCCCCTCCCGATTGGTTGGCTGCCCCCTCGGTGGGTTGCTCGTTTCCCTTTTCGGTAATTGCGAGGATTCTTGGATTTGGTACATTTTCGTTGGCTGTTCTGTTGTTATAATTAACATTTCCATTTCCATTTTGACGTCTATTTCCTGTATAATTTCTACTGCCGTTATTATTTGAATTATTATTATTATTGTTGTTATAGTTTCGATTATTATTGTTATTATAGTTTCGATTATTATTGTTATTATTATAATTTCGATTATTGTTATTATTTTTATTATAATTTGAATTATTACCATTATTTCTATAATTATTATTATTATTATTATTGTGATTATTATTATTTCTGTAATTATTATTTCTATTATTGTTATATCCGTTATCATTATATCTATTATTTGAATTATTATTATATCTATTACTATTTTGTCTGTTTTGGTTATTATTATAATTATTATTTCTGTTATTCATATATCTCATTACTTCGCTGGATCTTTCGGTACCTGGATCCAATTCAAGTAGATGATTACAGGCTTCCTTAAATTCTGTATATCTATTACAGTCCAACACAATTTTGTACCTGTCGTTAACTCCTTTTTTTAGAAAAGCTAAACCCCTTCGGTTATTCGCTGCTGTTAATGTTGGTCTTGCCGTTTCGCTTTGTTGCTGAACTTCCAATTCAGTCATGCGTGAAATCAGACCTTCAATGTCTGTGATGAATTCTCGCATTGGTCGATTTCCTTGCTTAGTATTATTCAATTTATTTTGAATAATTTCAATAGAGTCCTTACAACCACATTTTGTTTTTAGTATATTTTTCAGTTCCGAAAAAGTGGTAACTATGGTTGTTCCAATTTCTGTTAGTGCTTTGCCTTGTATTTTGCATTTTGTTAAGAATTTTATCAATATAGCCCGATCTTCAGCTTTCAATATGTCGTGATAAAATTCTACGCTGTTTATAAAATCTCTGATTTTTTCTTCTCTTGTCTCTTCTTTTTCTATAAGTAATGTGGGCAGCTTTTGCGCCACATTAAAATCAAAATTAGCCATTCTGCTATTTGATTCTTCCACTATATTTTCTGTTAATAAATCTTCTGCCTCCTTATAATTGTCTTCGTTACTTAACTCCTCTTGTTTTATTTCTGTTATCAGTTCTTCTGTATTTTCTTCCTCACTCTCCTCTCTTATTGTTTCGTTAAGATATTCTGCAGATTTGTCATCTAAAATTTTACTGACTTCTTCGTATAATTTATCGAATTTTTCTTTATATGCTAGCGCTAATTGATTGTTTACTATATAAACTTTTCTCCAAGTTTCCGAAAAGTTTGTTTTAATCTCCTGAATAAAGGCTATTTTACTTAAAATATACCCAGAACTATACTTTCTATTAGGTGTTTTCTTAAAATTTGTTAATATACTCTTTAAATTACTTATCCCATTATCTAATATACTTATCATATTCTATATTATATATATATATACTGTCATTCTACAGTAATTATTATTATTTACCAAAATACTATTTATATCCTATACCATAATTTTATGATTAAAACAAAGTTATTTATATAAAAAAAAATCCCTCTAATTTATATTTACTCAAAACTCTCCTATTCATATACTTTTATTTTTATACTAACATACTCTATTTATACTATAATATCCTAATGAAAATATTTTCCAAAGCAAAAATCTATAGTACAAACTTCCGAAAAATTTATATATATATAAATTTATATATAATAGAATACCCTTCGGGGTTTCATATATAAATTCTATAAATATAAATTCTTGTGATGTAAAGTGGAACGAAAGTGGAACGATTTTATATATATTTAAATAGACTACCCTCAGGCGGTCGCTATATATATATTTGTATCTATTATGTGCCTACACTAATCTTATAGAAAAACTTAGTCGGTACCCAAACCTAATGTATTTTTTTTTAAACTATCTATTTTTACTACTAAAATATTATGTGCTACATTTAGCTACTATTCTACTCATAAATTTAGTATTTATTCAGTGATTTGAAAAATTCCGACTACGTGGTACATAGAAGAAGTTTTACTTCGAATTTACTATGTGACCCAATTTAAATGAACAAAATTACTACCAATTCGAATGATTAAAAGATTGAATGAGTAAAATCTTCATTAATATATATTTTTTTTTTCATGAATGTATAAAAATTAAATTACGCAATTATAATTTGTCAATTGCTTTGAATATTTTCAGAACTTCTTCTGTTAAGATCGCGTTTGGCACGGCTACAAATTTATTATGTATAAAATTTACGCTAATATTTGCCCTTATTGGGTTATGTAATTTTCCGTTAATATTCTTAATTTTATGGCCTGCCATTTTCAATAATCAAAATAAATTCGTTAATAGTTATAAGAAAAATTTTTTTTCAAAATATTTATCTACAACATTTAAATTATACTGCGGCAAGTGTTACTTGCCGTTTAATGTTATTATCTAAATATTTCTTTGCTTTGTACAATACGAAATAAATCACGATAACCAGTGCTAAGATAATAATTATTAATTGAATGTCCGAATAGCTTCTTTTACTATTATCGACACTGTTGGTGGATACACCAGCATTGTTATTAACGAAGATTTCTTCCTCTTTGGTGGAAGAGCTTCCCATGTTAAAAAAAATATATTATTATCAACACAATGCAAAGAAATATTTAAATATAAGTAATGTTACTCTATCGAAAAGAATTTTCAAGAAAAAACAAGAATCATTCACGATACATATACAGATGTATGTATAAAGTAATTTATTTACTTTTGGGTTATAGTTTATTTTGGGTTATGGTAATTTGGGTTTTTTTTCAAAAAAAAAAAAGATGATTTCTAAATTATTCTTTATATTATGTTCATTACTAATAATGAAAATTTTCCGATAACATGTGTTATGTATATATCAAAGTATTTGGAATTTGATATTTTAGTTTTATTTATATTTTTTTTTTTTCAAGTGCAATTGACCCTTCATTTGTCGTATTGCATATTTATTTATAAAAGTAAATTATTTTTTTTTTCCGTTATTTTTCTTTTTCAAGTGCAATTGACCCTTCCTTTGTCATATTGCATATTTATTTATAAAAGTATTTCAAATTATATGTTGTATATACTTATTATTATTTGTTTCTTAGATATACATATATATTACCTAAGTATTGTCTATATACTTTTTTTTTTTTGTTTTTGATATTTAGTTCATATTTATTATTCTTTAAATTTTCATATACATAGGATATTTATTTATTATTAAAATTACATATACATAGGGTATTTATTTCATATTTATTGTTTTCGTTAAAATCATATTTATTATTTTTCTTTAAAATTACATTTATTTCATATTTATTATTCTTTAAAATAACATTTATTTCATATTTATTATTATTTATTTCATAATTATTATTCTTTAAAATTACATATGTTTTCTTTTTTTTTTTTTGAAATATATATATATATATATATTTATATTTATTTATCTATTTATTTAAATTTCTGTAGGGCAACAGTCAAAACACCGTTGAAACAATTCGTCCAACTTGTTGGCGTTGTTCTTTCTTCTTTCTTTTTCTGCTGCCTGCTTCTCCTTGGCCAGCGCCTTAAATCTTTCTTTCTCCTCTGGTTTTACCGCTAATCTTCGCAGTCTCTTCAGTTCGCCAATCTCCTTCCTGGCTTTTGCTGCCTTTCCTCCTCGTTTCTTTATTTTTATTGGTGTTGGTACTGCCTCTACGACGTTGTTGTTGTTGCTGTTGTTGAAATGTTTCCTTCTATATTCCTCCAGACTGATTGGTCTTGGGCCAGCCTTCTTATCTTCTTCTAGTGCTCTTTTTAAATCTTCTCCTGGCAGGAACGCCATGTAATATCTGGCCCAATCTATGTAATATCTTACGCTAACTACTCCCCTTGGATACCTATATGAGGGTATCCCCGATTGGTCGTAGGACTATTATATAAATAAATCCAATCCAATAACCTTAGCTAAAGAGCCTGAGTTAAACTAAAATTAGCTAAAGAGCCTAGTTCAGTTGGATTGGAAGTATATTATTTTATTCTAATGGTAGCGAGTAGCCGAGTTAAAATAAAACAATTTGTTTGACTTTCAAGTTAAAAGTGAATCTTTATTTTATTCATATTCTCTTTTATACCCTAAATCTATTCGTTACATACTTATTATTTATTAGTTACTTATTTCTAATTATTGGTAATATTTGCTAACGCCAGCAATCCTTAAATTTCTTTATAATTATTCTTAGTTTCAATAATTATTTAAAGTATTGCACATATAAATATATATATATACATATATATATTTACATGATTACTAATAATGTTCTCTGTATGCATATATATAAATGCATTAGAATACATGTGTTATTAACATATATACCACACAGAACATAAACATATTTGGTGATATTTTGTAAACAAACAAAGTGAAAGTCGATGCCCGTTTGACCTATACTTTTGTTTACATTAAAACATAAACATATGACGAATATTTTCGTATATGTTTAGTGGCATATATCACAGGACTATTAAAATTGAATTTTTGGTATTTAAAATGGTTATAAGATATGTCACATTGCAGATAGGGTATTATATCTTTAAAGTTAGGTATAATAAGTTGGTGTCTTTCAAAATCACTCGAAATTTTTACCCCTTTCCCTTTTAATATGGGTTACGGGGTAAGTTCATGAAAGATACTGCAGAACCTCAGCGAAGGACTGTATTGAAAAAATAAGAAATTATATTCTTAAAAATACTGTTGTACATCTTGTGCGAACAATTTGTTTTCCTACCTATAACCCCCTCTAAGCTACATCACTTAGAAATGTTACATTTCAAAATTTATTATATAGTTTATGAAAATTGAATTTGGGGTATTTAAAATGGTCATAAGATATGCCACATTTCAGATAGGGTCTTATATCTTCAAAGTTAGGTATAATGAGTTAGTGTCTTTTAAAATCATTCGAAATTTTTACCCCTTTTCCTTTTGATATGGGTGAGGGGGTAAGTTTATGAAAGAGGCTGCAGCACCTCAACGGGGGACTGGATCGAAAAAATAAGAAATTACTTTCTTAAACATACTATCTTACAACTTGTGCCAAAAATTTTGTGTACAAAATTGAGACACGTACCTTCAACCCTCTTCATTTTACAGTGTCAAAAATTTCGAAATTTATAGATTAAAAACATATATTACATTTCGAGTATTTAGTATAAGGACGTTTTTTTGTTACCGTTCTACTGGGCAAACCAGAAGTCGCAGGTAAAAGCTTTGTATGGCGATTTCGTAGGTAACACTATGACGCATCCAAATCAATTTATAAAAAAATTTAAACCCGGCAAAATTTTGAGAAAACAGGCATTTTTCAAAAATCTGATTATTTTTTTTTTGAAAAAATCATAACTTTAACGCAGGCCTAGCAGCCGGTGAAAATAACGGTAACATCGAAATAAAAGTAAATTAATTGTCTATCAAACGCGCCTAGTTTGGATATTCTAGGTTCAATACGCTAGAAGTTATAATTGAATAAGTGCTTGTACCTACTTCTCCGAAGGATTTTGTTAAAACACCCTGTAGCTCAGTGGGTGTTGAAAATGCACCCCCCCTTCAATACGATTTTTTGCTTATAATGAACCAAGGAACCACCCCTTAACGGATTAGCATCCCAAACCGGGATACCCTGTATATAGTATTACAAATTCGAGTATTTATTTATAGAAACTTATTTGTAATATTAAAGGCCGGCGCAGAATTGGGGCTTTAATCGATAGCGTTAACTTTAACTTTTATATTTTGCCAAGTTTTTCCTAAAAAAAAATTGATTTTTCACCAATATTAAAATAGTCTAGCGCTGGCGTTCATTTTTCAACTTGTTGAAAGCCAGCGCTGGCGTTTTTTTCGCCTAGCGTTAACTGCTGGTGTTGTGTTCGCTTACATTGATTTCCATGTGATGAAACTTTTAAGTTAACGCTATCCATTAAAGCCCCAATTGTGCGCCGGCCTTAAATTGTACAGCATTGGGAGTTTTGTAAAAATCATAATTTTTATTTAAATCTTCGTTTTCATTAAATCCTAGGTGGATCAAAAGGGTATATGAAGCATTTGTGTATGGGAGTTTTGTAAAAATCATAATTTTTATTTAAATCTTCGTTTTCATTTAATCCTCTAGGTGGATCAAAAGGGTATATGAAGCACTCTTCCAACTTTTTTAATATATTTAGGCATATTTTAAGTTCATTATTTTTATATTATATTTAGGGTTTATATTACATTTAGGGTGCGTTGCACCACCTCACAAATGTGCTATAATACATAAATAGTTTTATAATTGTTTAGGGTTTTTTTACACTCAACTACTGTAAATGCATATTTGCAGTATATGTTATACCCTCTAGCCACAGAAATTAAAATTATAACAACATTTTATACTACTATTTACTACCTTTCAAATGCGACATTAAACCAATTTTTTTGCGCTAATTAAAAATTAGAAAACACATTTTAAAAATTAACATTTTACATATTTTAGTATTTAGTGCATCTAGCGGTATAAATTAGAAATACGGTTACTGGAATCGTATTCTACTTTTAATTACTTTTCCAACGACTAGTCACACTTCATTTTTTAGTCCCATTTACTATTTTAAAGTACAAGTTTTTACTTGTATTTTATTGCCCGTTGGCGGCAAAAGTGAGATCATGAGAATATCTGGATTTGTTTAATTTTAGATAAGCTTTCCTGCGCTTGCTGGCCGTTCATGTTTGGTAAAGATTCACCAAATTAAATAACATAAATTACACCCTCTAGAGGCAGAAATTAAAATTATAACTTTTAGTATATATATTTTAGTATTCAGCAACTCTAGCGGTAGAAATTTCAAATACGGTTACTAGTAAGTTTACGAAAGAGGCTGCAGCACCTCAGCGGGGGACTGGATTGAAAAAATAAGAATTTTACTATATTTACTATACACACATTTACTATATAAAATTATATTTTTTTTCCAAAAAAGATGTTTTGGAAAAATGCAAAAAGGGCTGCCTACCGGCCTAATTTAAAAATATTATCAATTACACCTGGTTCTTAGTAAATCAAGCTTTCTAACCATGTGAAATAACTGTTTTTTTTTTGTTTAAATGGGACTGACAAAAGCCTTAGCATAAGGGGTTTTTAAAAAAAAAAAAGTCCTAAAAAGGCTTTAAAAAAGAAATATCTAATTATAGACTAATAGCTAAATATATCTACCATACCTAAACTTTTTGAATTAATAATTTTTACATATATAGTAGTATACATATATAGTAGTATATGAACACTGTTCTTAGTTCCTAATCACATGGCTTTACGAAACAAAGATCTACAACCAGATGACGAATGTGGTTGAGTCAGCTCCCATTATTATTAATAATATGGAAGCTGGGTGTCAAACTGATGTGCTTGTCACTGATCTAAGTAAAACGTTTGACCTTCTACCACATAGTGTTATCTTATTTAAGCTTAGGAAACTATGATTTCCTACGTTTTTTTTTAAATGGATTAAATTTTATTTGATTAATAGGACCTCTAGTATTTTATTTAAAGAAGTCATATCTTCGCCATTTGAAACAAGTAGCCATCTTTGTCCCCTGTGAGGCACCAAGGTAGCCATTTTTGTGCCCTGTTATTTATTATTGTAATTAATTATGTGATGTCTGTTATTAAACATAGTAATATCAGTATTATGTGGATGATATGAAAATATATAGGAAAATATTTCCGTTGAATGATGCTATTTACCTTCACGAAAATTTAAATCGTTTCTCAACATGCTGTAAGTTTAATATTTTTAAATTCAATGTTAGTAAATGTGCAATGTTTACATAAGCTTATTTGCTTATTTAAAATAAAACCACTTCTTATGTCTTTCACTTTATAAGTTTTATTGTTCGTCTTTCTTTTTTTATAAGTACTTAAACTTATTACTAACAATGAAATTAAACTTATTACTAGCATGAAATAATTAGAACATATTGGCAAATAAGCTATATAAACCTAAATGAACTTTATAACATATGAATAAAATGCTTATTGGTCAATATTGCTAAATTAGCAATATTGCTCAACAACTCAATGCATTTTGTTTATACAAGTGTTTATTCTTTTATGGTGGTCTTTGGACTTTAAAATATACTTAAAATTCTTTGCTTTGCATTGCAATCATATTGCTTCATCTATTGAAAATATATGATGTTTTCTGGTGCGGTGCAGGTTTCGTATATCTTTTTTTCGAGACTTTGATTTTTCTTGACGTTTTTGATGTCAGGGAATCAGAATCAGCAAAAAAAAAATCCGTGTCCGCCGTACGCCGTACGCAAAGTAAAAATACCCTTTTTTAACGCTTAAAAATAGTACAAGCACTCGTGCGATTTGTACAAAAATTGCAACATATATAAAGTAAGGATGGAAATATATGTAAATGATATCCTTTTTTCAATAATTTCCCCCTCTTCGCGGAGCGTAGCAAATGCACAATTTTGTGCACTTCAAAAAATACCCCTAAATATAGTCGGATCTTTACATTGTTTTACAGGTATATGTATAGACGCCATATAAAGAAGATTGTATTTCATTTCCTCGCTCCCCTATTTTATAGTAATATTAAAACAAAAAATTTGAAATTTGAAATGGCTATAAAACCAGTTTGAGTTCATATAAAACATTGTTACTGCTAACATGGATACAGCAGCTAAATGCATTTCGTTTTCATATAAAAAATTTACCCCCCACCTTCTTTAAGTGGGTGAGAGGGCTTATGTATGAAAAAAGCTACACACCTTCAGCGGGGAAATGAATTGAAAAAATAAGAAATTATATTCTTAAATATACTATGTTACACATTCTGCATAAAAATCAGCCTCATACATTTACCGTCCTTCATTTTACAGATGAAAGAATTTTTATGGGACTATTAAAATTGAATTTTTGGTATTTAAAATGGTTATAAGATATGTCACATTGCAGATAGGGTATTATATCTTTAAAGTTAGGTATAATAAGTTAGTGTCTTTTAAAATCACTCGCAATTTTTACCACTTTCCCTTTTAATATGGGTTACGGGGTAAGTTCATGAAAGATACTGCAGAACCTCAGCGAAGGACTGTATTGAAAAAATAAGAAATTATTTTCTTAAAAATACTGTTGTACATCTTGTGCGAACAATTTGTTTTCCTACCTGCAACCCCCTCTAAGCTACATCACTTAGAAATGTTACATTTCAAAATTTATTATATAGTTTATGAAAATTGAATTTGGGGTATTTAAAATGGTCATAAGATATGCCACATTTCAGATAGGGTCTTATATCTTCAAAGTTAGGTATAATGAGTTAGTGTCTTTTAAAATCATTCGAAATTTTTACCCCTTTTCCTTTTAATATGGGTGAGGGGGTAAGTTTATGAAAGAGGCTGCAGCACCTCAACGGGGGACTGGATCGAAAAAATAAGAAATTATTTTCTTAAACATACTATCTTACAACTTGTGCCAAAAATTTTGTGTACAAAATTGAGACACGTACCTTCAACCCTCTTCATTTTACAGTGTCAAAAATTTCGAAATTTATAGATTAAAAACATATATTACATTTCGAGTATTTAGTATAAGGACGTTTTTTTGTTACCTTTCTACTGGGCAAACCAGAAGTCGCAGGTAAAAGCTTTGTATGGCGATTTCGTAGGTAACACTATGACGCATCCAAATCAATTTATAAAAAAATTTAAACCCGGCAAAATTTTGAGAAAACTGGCATTTTTCAAAAATCTGATTATTTTTTTTTTGAAAAAATCATAACTTTAACGCAGACCTAGCAGCCGGTGAAAATAACGGTAACATCGAAATAAAAGTAAATTAATTGTCTATCAAACGCGAGTTTGGATATTCTAGGTTCAATACGCTAGAAGTTATAATTGAATAAGTGCTTGTACCTACTTCTCCGAAAGATTTTATTAAAACACCCTGTAGCTCAGTGGGTGTTGAAAATGCACCCCCCCCTTCAATACGCTTTTTTGCTTATAATGCACCAAGGAACCACCCCTTAACGGATTAGCATCCCAAACCGGGATACCCTGTATATAGTATTACAAATTCAAGTATTTATTTATAGAAACTTAATTGTAATATTAAAGGCCGGCGCAGAATTGGGGCTTTAATCGATAGCGTTAACTTTAACTTTTATATTTTGCCAAGTTTTTCCTAAAAAAAAATTGATTTTTCACCAATATTAAAATAGTCTAGCGCTGGCGTTCATTTTTCAACTTGTTGAAAGCCAGCGCTGGCGTTTTTTTCGCCTAGCGTTAACTGCTGGTGTTGTGTTCGCTTACATTGATTTCCATGTGATGAAACTTTTAAGTTAACGCTATCCATTAAAGCCCCAATTGTGCGCCGGCCTTAAATTGTACAGCATTGGGAGTTTTGTAAAAATCATAATTTTTATTTAAATCTTCGTTTTCATTAAATCCTAGGTGGATCAAAAGGGTATATGAAGCATTTGTGTATGGGAGTTTTGTAAAAATCATAATTTTTATTTAAATCTTCGTTTTCATTTAATCCTCTAGGTGGATCAAAAGGGTATATGAAGCACTCTTCCAACTTTTTTAATATATTTAGGCATATTTTAAGTTCATTATTTTTATATTATATTTAGGGTTTATATTACATTTAGGGTGCGTTGCACCACCTCACAAATGTGCTATAATACATAAATAGTTTTATAATTGTTTAGGGTTTTTTTACACTCAACTACTGTAAATGCATATTTGCAGTATATGTTATACCCTCTAGCCACAGAAATTAAAATTATAACAACATTTTATACTACTATTTACTACCTTTCAAATGCGACATTAAACCAATTTTTTTGCGCTAATTAAAAATTAGAAAACTTATTTTAAAAATTAACATTTTACATATTTTAGTATTTAGTGCATCTAGCGGTATAAATTAGAAATACGGTTACCGGAATCGTATTCTACTTTTAATTACTTTTCCAACGACTAGTCACACTTCATTTTTTAGTCCCATTTACTATTTTAAAGTACAAGTTTTTACTTGTATTTTATTGCCCGTTGGCGGCAAAAGTGAGATCATGAGAATATCTGGATTTGTTTAATTTTAGATAAGCTTTCCTGCGCTTGCTGGCCGTTCATGTTTGGTAAAGATTCACCAAATTAAATAACATAAATTACACCCTCTAGAGGCAGATTTTAAAATTATAACTTTTAGTATATATATTTTAGTATTCAGCAACTCTAGCGGTAGAAATTTCAAATACGGTTACTAGTAAGTTTATGAAAGAGGCTGCAGCACCTCAGCGGGGGACTGGATTGAAAAAATAAGAATTTTACTATATTTACTATACACACATTTACTATATAAAATTATATTTTTTTTCCAAAAAAGATGTTTTGGAAAAATGCAAAAAGGGCTGCCTACCGGCCTAATTTAAAAATATTATCAATTACACCTGGTTCTTAGTAAATCAAGCTTTCTAACCATGTGAAATAACTGTTTTTTTTTTGTTTAAATGGGACTGACAAAAGCCTTAGCATAAGGGGTTTTTTAAAAAAAAAAAGTCCTAAAAAGGCTTTAAAAAAGAAATATCTAATTATAGACTAATAGCTAAATATATCTACCATACCTAAACTTTTTGAATTAATAATTTTTACATATATAGTAGTATACATATATAGTAGTATATGAACACTGTTCTTAGTTCCTAATCATACTCACATGTCTTTACGAAACAAAGATCTACAACCAGATGACGAATGTGGTTGAGTCAGCTCCCATTATTATTAATAATATGGAAGCTGGGTGTCAAACTGATGTGCTTGTCACTGATCTAAGTAAAACGTTTGACCTTCTACCACATAGTGTTATCTTATTTAAGCTTAGGAAACTATGATTTCCTACGTTTTTTTTTAAATGGATTAAATTTTATTTGATTAATAGGACCTCTAGTATTTTATTTAAAGAAGTCATATCTTCGCCATTTGAAACAAGTAGCCATCTTTGTCCCCTGTGAGGCACCAAGGTAGCCATTTTTGTGCCCTGTTATTTATTATTGTAATTAATTATGTGATGTCTGTTATTAAACATAGTAATATCAGTATTATGTGGATGATATGAAAATATATAGGAAAATATTTCCGTTGAATGATGCTATTTACCTTCACGAAAATTTAAATCGTTTCTCAACATGCTGTAAGTTTAATATTTTTAAATTCAATGTTAGTAAATGTGCAATGTTTACATAAGCTTATTTGCTTATTTAAAATAAAACCACTTCTTATGTCTTTCACTTTATAAGTTTTATTGTTCGTCTTTCTTTTTTTATAAGTACTTAAACTTATTACTAACAATGAAATTAAACTTATTACTAGCATGAAATAATTAGAACATATTGGCAAATAAGCTATATAAACCTAAATGAACTTTATAACATATGAATAAAATGCTTATTGGTCAATATTGCTAAATTAGCAATATTGCTCAACAACTCAATGCATTTTGTTTATACAAGTGTTTATTCTTTTATGGTGGTCTTTGGACTTTAAAATATACTTAAAATTCTTTGCTTTGCATTGCAATCATATTGCTTCATCTATTGAAAATATATGATGTTTTCTGGTGCGGTGCAGGTTTCGTATATCTTTTTTTCGAGACTTTGATTTTTCTTGACGTTTTTGATGTCAGGGAATCAGAATCAGCAAAAAAAAAATCCGTGTCCGCCGTACGCCGTACGCAAAGTAAAAATACCCTTTTTTTAACGCTTAAAAATAGTACAAGCACTCGTGCGATTTGTACAAAAATTGCAACATATATAAAGTAAGGATGGAAATATATGTAAATGATATCCTTTTTTCAATAATTTCCCCCTCTTCGCGGAGCGTAGCAAATGCACAATTTTGTGCACTTCAAAAAATACCCCTAAATATAGTCGGATCTTTACATTGTTTTACAGGTATATGTATAGACGCCATATAAAGAAGATTGTATTTCATTTCCTCGCTCCCCTATTTTATAGTAATATTAAAACAAAAAATTTGAAATTTGAAATGGCTATAAAACCAGTTTGAGTTCATATAAAACATTGTTACTGCTAACATGGATACAGCAGCTAAATGCATTTCGTTTTCATATAAAAAATTTACCCCCCACCTTCTTTAAGTGGGTGAGAGGGCTTATGTATGAAAAAAGCTACACACCTTCAGCGGGGAAATGAATTGAAAAAATAAGAAATTATATTTTTAAATATACTATGTTACACATTCTGCATAAAAATCAGCCTCATACATTTACCGTCCTTCATTTTACAGATGAAAGAATTTTTATGGGACTATTAAAATTGAATTTTTGGTATTTAAAATGGTTATAAGATATGTCACATTGCAGATAGGGTATTATATCTTTAAAGTTAGGTATAATAAGTTAGTGTCTTTTAAAATCACTCGCAATTTTTACCACTTTCCCTTTTAATATGGGTTACGGGGTAAGTTCATGAAAGATACTGCAGAACCTCAGCGAAGGACTGTATTGAAAAAATAAGAAATTATTTTCTTAAAAATACTGTTGTACATCTTGTGCGAACAATTTGTTTTCCTACCTGCAACCCCCTCTAAGCTACATCACTTAGAAATGTTATATTTCAAAATTTATTATATAGTTTATGAAAATTGAATTTGGGGTATTTAAAATGGTCATAAGATATGCCACATTTCAGATAGGGTCTTATATCTTCAAAGTTAGGTATAATGAGTTAGTGTCTTTTAAAATCATTCGAAATTTTTACCCCTTTTCCTTTTAATATGGGTGAGGGGGTAAGTTTATGAAAGAGGCTGCAGCACCTCAACGGGGGACTGGATCGAAAAAATAAGAAATTATTTTCTTAAACATACTATCTTACAACTTGTGCCAAAAATTTTGTGTACAAAATTGAGACACGTACCTTCAACCCTCTTCATTTTACAGTGTCAAAAATTTCGAAATTTATAGATTAAAAACATATATTACATTTCGAGTATTTAGTATAAGGACGTTTTTTTGTTACCTTTCTACTGGGCAAACCAGAAGTCGCAGGTAAAAGCTTTGTATGGCGATTTCGTAGGTAACACTATGACGCATCCAAATCAATTTATAAAAAAATTTAAACCCGGCAAAATTTTGAGAAAACTGCCATTTTTCAAAAATCTGATTATTTTTTTTTTGAAAAAATCATAACTTTAACGCAGACCTAGCAACCGGTGAAAATAACGGTAACATCGAAATAAAAGTAAATTAATTGTCTATCAAACGCGAGTTTGGATATTCTAGGTTCAATACGCTAGAAGTTATAATTGAATAAGTGCTTGTACCTACTTCTCCGAAAGATTTTATTAAAACACCCTGTAGCTCAGTGGGTGTTGAAAATGCACCCCCCCCTTCAATACGCTTTTTTGCTTATAATGCACCAAGGAACCACCCCTTAACGGATTAGCATCCCAAACCGGGATACCCTGTATATAGTATTACAAATTCAAGTATTTATTTATAGAAACTTAATTGTAATATTAAAGGCCGGCGCAGAATTGGGGCTTTAATCGATAGCGTTCACTTTAACTTTTATATTTTGCCAAGTTTTTCCTAAAAAAAAATTGATTTTTCACCAATATTAAAATAGTCTAGCGCTGGCGTTCATTTTTCAACTTGTTGAAAGCCAGCGCTGGCGTTTTTTTTTGGCGTTGCACTCTTCCAACTTTTTTACTGCTGGTGTTGTGTTCGCTTACATTGATTTCCATGTGTTGAAACTTTTAAGTTAACGCTATCCATTAAAGCCCCAATTGTGGGCCGGCCTTAAATTGTACAGCATTGGGAGTTTTGTAAAAATCATAATTTTTATTTAAATCTTCGTTTTCATTAAATCCTAGGTGGATCAAAAGGGTATATGAAGCATTTGTGTATGGGAGTTTTGTAAAAATCATAATTTTTATTTAAATCTTCGTTTTCATTTAATCCTCTAGGTGGATCAAAAGGGTATATGAAGCACTCTTCCAACTTTTTTAATATATTTAGGCATATTTTAAGTTCATTATTTTTATATTATATTTAGGGTTTATATTACATTTAGGTGCGTTGCACCACCTCACAAATGTGCTATAATACATAAATAGTTTTATAATTGTTTAGGGTTTTTTTACACTCAACTACTGTAAATGCATATTTGCAGTATATGTTATACCCTCTAGCCACAGAAATTAAAATTATAACAACATTTTATACTACTATTTACTACCTTTCAAATGCGACATTAAACCAATTTTTTGGCGCTAATTAAAAATTATAAAACACATTTTAAAAATTAAAATTTTACATATTTTAGTATTTAGTGCATCTAGCGGTATAAATTAGAAATACGGTTACTGGAATCGTATTCTACTTTTAATTACTTTTCCAACGACTAGTCACACTTCATTTTTTAGTCCCATTTACTATTTTAAATTACAAGTTTTTACTTGGCGGCAAAAGTGAGATCATGAGAATATCTGGATTTGTTTAATTTTAGATGAGCTTTCCTGCGCTTGCTGTCCCTTCATGTTTGGTAAAGATTCACCAAATTAAATAACATTTATAAAAAAACATTATAATTATGTTACACTCTCTAGAGGCAGAAATTAAAATAATAACTTTTAGTATATATATTTTAGTATTCAGCAACTCTAGCGGTAGAAATTTCAAATACGGTTACTAGTAAGTTTATGAAAGAGGCTGCAGCACCTCAGCGGGGGACTGGATTGAAAAAATAAGAAATTTACTATATAAATATAAAATTATATTTTTTTTCCAAAAAAGATGTTTTGGAAAAATGCAAAAAGGGCTGCCTACCGGCCTAATTTAAAAATATTATCAATTACACCTGGTTCTTAGTAAATCAAGCTTTCTAACCATGTGAAATAACTGTTTTTTTTGTTTAAATCGGACTGACAAAAGCCTTAGCATAAGGGGTTTTTTTTTAAAAAAAAGTCCTAAAAAGGCTCTAAAAAAGAAATATCTAATAATAGACTAATAGCTAAATATATCTACCATACCTAAACTTTTTGAATTAATAATTTTTACATATATAGTAGTATACATATATAGTAGTATATGAACACTGTTCTTAGTTCCTAATCACATGGCTTTACGAAACAAAGATCTACAACCAGATGACGAATGTGGTTGAGTCAGCTCCCATTATTATTAATAATATGGAAGCTGGGTGTCAAACTGATGTGCTTGTCAGTGATCTAAGTAAAACGTTTGACCTTCTACCACATAGTGTTATCTTATTTAAGCTTAGGAAACTATGATTTCCTACGTTTTTTTTTAAATGGATTAAATTTTATTTGATTAATAGGACCTCTAGTATTTTATTTAAAGAAGTCATATCTTCGCCATTTGAAACAAGTAGCCATCTTTGTCCCCTGTGAGGCACCAAGGTAGCCATTTTTGTGCCCTGTTATTTATTATTGTAATTAATTATGTGATGTCTGTTATTAAACATAGTAATATCAGTATTATGTGGATGATATGAAAATATATAGGAAAATATTTCCGTTGAATGATGCTATTTACCTTCACGAAAATTTAAATCGTTTCTCAACATGCTGTAAGTTTAATATTTTTAAATTCAATGTTAGTAAATGTGCAATGTTTACATAAGCTTATTTGCTTATTTAAAATAAAACCACTTCTTATGTCTTTCACTTTATAAGTTTTATTGTTCGTCTTTCTTTTTTTATAAGTACTTAAACTTATTACTAACAATGAAATTAAACTTATTACTAGCATGAAATAATTAGAACATATTGGCAAATAAGCTATATAAACCTAAATGAACTTTATAACATATGAATAAAATGCTTATTGGTCAATATTGCTAAATTAGCAATATTGCTCAACAACTCAATGCATTTTGTTTATACAAGTGTTTATTCTTTTGTGGTGGTCTTTGGACTTTAAAATATACTTAAAATTCTTTGCTTTGCATTGCAATCATATTGCTTCATCTATTGAAAATATATGATGTTTTCTGGTGCGGTGCAGGTTTCGTATATCTTTTTTTCGAGACTTTGATTTTTCTTGAGGTTTTTGATGTCAGGGAATCAGAATCAGCAAAGAAAAAATCCGTGTCCGCCGTACGCCGTACGCAAAGTAAAAATACCCTTTTTTTAACGCTTAAAAATAGTACAAGCACTCGTGCGATTTGTACAAAAATTGCAACATATATAAAGTAAGGATGGAGATATATGTAAATGATATCCTTTTTTCAATAATTTCCCCCTCTTCAAAAAAATACCCCTAAATATAGTCGGATCTTTACATTGTTTACAGGTATATGTATAGACGCCATATAAAGAAGATTGTATTTCATTTCCTCGCTCCCCTATTTTATAGTAATATTAAAACAAAATATTTGAAATTTGAAATGGCTATAAAACCAGTTTGAGTTCATATAAAACATTGTTACTGCTAACATGGATACAGCAGCTAAATGCATTTCGTTTTCATATAAAAAATTTACCCCCCACCTTCTTTAAGTGGGTGAGAGGGCTTATGTATGAAAAAAGCTACACACCTTCAGCGGGGAAATGAATTGAAAAAATAAGAAATTATATTCTTAAATATACTATGTTACACATTCTGCATAAAAATCAGCCTCATACATTTACCGTCCTTCATTTTACAGATGAAAGAATTTTTATGGGACTATTAAAATTTGAATTTTTGGTATTTAAAATGGTTATAAGATATGTCACATTGCAGATAGGGTATTATATCTTTAAAGTTAGGTATAATAAGTTCGTGTCTTTCAAAATCACTCGCAATTTTTACCCCTTTCCCTTTTAATATGGGTTACGGGGTAAGTTCATGAAAGATACTGCAGAACCTCAGCGAAGGACTGTATTGAAAAAATAAGAAATTATTTTCTTAAAAATACTGTTGTACATCTTGTGCGAACAATTTGTTTTCCTACCTGCAACCCCCTCTAAGCTACATCACTTAGAAATGTTACATTTCAAAATTTATTATATAGTTTATGAAAATTGAATTTGGGGTATTTAAAATGGTCATAAGATATGCCACATTTCTGATAGGGTCTTATATCTTCAAAGTTAGGTATAATGAGTTAGTGTCTTTTAAAATCATTCGAAATTTTTACCCCTTTTCCTTTTAATATGGGTGAGGGGGTAAGTTTATGAAAGAGGCTGCAGCACCTCAACGGGGGACTGGATCGAAAAAATAAGAAATTATTTTCTTAAACATACTATCTTACAACTTGTGCCAAAAATTTTGTGTACAAAATTGAGACACGTACCTTCAACCCTCTTCATTTTACAGTGTCAAAAATTTCGAAATTTATAGATTAAAAACATATATTACATTTCGAGTATTTAGTATAAGGACGTTTTTTTGTTACCTTTCTACTGGGCAAACCAGAAGTCGCAGGTAAAAGCTTTGTATGGCGATTTCGTAGGTAACACTATGACGCATTCAAATCAATTTATAAAAAAAATTTAAACCCGGCAAAATTTTGAGAAAACTGCCATTTTTCAAAAATCTGATTATTTTTTTTTTGAAAAAATCATAACTTTAACGCAGACCTAGCAACCGGTGAAAATAACGGTAACATCGAAATAAAAGTAAATTAATTGTCTATCAAACGCGCCTAGTTTGGATATTCTAGGTTCAATACGCTAGAAGTTATAATTGAATAAGTGCTTGTACCTACTTCTCCGAAAGATTTTATTAAAACACCCTGTAGCTCAGTGGGTGTTGAAAATGCACCCCCCCCCCTTCAATACGCTTTTTTGCTTATAATGCACCAAGGAACCACCCCTTAACGGATTAGCATCCCAAACCGGGATACCCTGTATATAGTATTACAAATTCAAGTATTTATTTATAGAAACTTAATTGTAATATTAAAGGCCGGCGCAGAATTGGGGCTTTAATCGATAGCGTTCACTTTAACTTTTATATTTTGCCAAGTTTTTCCTAAAAAAAAATTGATTTTTCACCAATATTAAAATAGTCTAGCGCTGGCGTTCATTTTTCAACTTGTTGAAAGCCAGCGCTGGCGTTTTTTTTTGGCGTTGCACTCTTCCAACTTTTTTACTGCTGGTGTTGTGTTCGCTTACATTGATTTCCATGTGTTGAAACTTTTAAGTTAACGCTATCCATTAAAGCCCCAATTGTGCGCCGGCCTTAAATTGTACAGCATTGGGAGTTTTGTAAAAATCATAATTTTTATTTAAATCTTCGTTTTCATTAAATCCTAGGTGGATCAAAAGGGTATATGAAGCATTTGTGTATGGGAGTTTTGTAAAAATCATAATTTTTATTTAAATCTTCGTTTTCATTTAATCCTCTAGGTGGATCAAAAGGGTATATGAAGCACTCTTCCAACTTTTTTAATATATTTAGGCATATTTTAAGTTCATTATTTTTATATTATATTTAGGGTTTATATTACATTTAGGTGCGTTGCACCACCTCACAAATGTGCTATAATACATAAATAGTTTTATAATTGTTTAGGGTTTTTTTACACTCAACTACTGTAAATGCATATTTGCAGTTATGTTATACCCTCTAGCCACAGAAATTAAAATTATAACAACATTTTATACTACTATTTACTACCTTTCAAATGCGACATTAAACCAATTTTTTGGCGCTAATTAAATATTAGAAAACACATTTTAAAAATTAAAATTTTACTTACTTTAGTATTTAGTGCATCTAGCGGTATAAATTAGAAATACGGTTACCGGAATCGTATTCTACTTTTAATTACTTTTCCAACGACTAGTCACACTTCATTTTTTAGTCCCATTTACTATTTTAAATTACAAGTTTTTACTTGTATTTTATTGCCCGTTGGCGGCAAAAGTGATCATGAGAATATCTGGATTTGTTTAATTTTAGATAAGCTTTCCTGCGCTTGCTGTCCCTTCATGTTTGGTAAAGATTCACCAAAGTAAATAACATTTATAAAAAAACATAATTATGTTACACTCTCTAGAGGCAGAAATTAAAATAATAACTTTTAGTATATATATTTTAGTATTCAGCAACTCTAGCGGTAGAAATTTCAAATACGGTTACTAGTAAGTTTATGAAAGAGGCTGCAGCACCTCAGCGGGGGACTGGATTGAAAAAATAAGAAATTTACTATATAAATATAAAATTATATTTTTTTTCCAAAAAAGATGTTTTGGAAAAATGCAAAAAGGGCTGCCTACCGGCCTAATTTAAAAATATTATCAATTACACCTGGTTCTTAGTAAATCAAGCTTTCTAACCATGTGAAATAACTGTTTTTTTTTTTGTTTAAATCAGACTGACAAAAGCCTTAGCATAAGGGGTTTTTTTTAAAAAAAAAGTCCTAAAAAGGCTCTAAAAAAGAAATATCTAATTATAGACTAATAGCTAAATATATCTACCATACCTAAACTTTTTGAATTAATAATTTTTACATATATAGTAGTATACATATATAGTAGTATATGAACACTGTTCTTAGTTCCTAATCACATGGCTTTACGAAACAAAGATCTACAACCAGATGACGAATGTGGTTGAGTCAGCTCCCATTATTATTAATAATATGGAAGCTGGGTGTCAAACTGATGTGCTTGTCAGTGATCTAAGTAAAACGTTTGACCTTCTACCACATAGTGTTATCTTATTTAAGCTTAGGAAACTATGATTTCCTACGTTTTTTTTTAAATGGATTAAATTTTATTTGATTAATAGGACCTCTAGTATTTTATTTAAAGAAGTCATATCTTCGCCATTTTAAACAAGTAGCCATCTTTGTCCCCTGTGAGGCACCAAGGTAGCCATTTTTGTGCCCTGTTATTTATTATTGTAATTAATTATGTGATGTCTGTTATTAAACATAGTAATATCAGTATTATGTGGATGATATGAAAATATATAGGAAAATATTTCCGTTGAATGATGCTATTTACCTTCACGAAAATTTAAATCGTTTCTCAACATGCTGTAAGTTTAATATTTTTAAATTCAATGTTAGTAAATGTGCAATGTTTACATAAGCTTATGTGCTTATTTAAAATAAAACCACTTCTTATGTCTTTCACTTTATAAGTTTTATTGTTCGTCTTTCTTTTTTTATAAGTACTTAAACTTATTACTAACAATGACATTAAACTTATTACTAGCATGAAATAATTAGAACATATTGGCAAATAAGCTATATAAACCTAAATGAACTTTATAACATATGAATAAAATGCTTATTGGTCAATATTGCTAAATTAGCAATATTGCTCAACAACTCAATGCATTTTGTTTATACAAGTGTTTATTCTTTTGTGGTGGTCTTTGGACTTTAAAATATACTTAAAATTCTTTGCTTTGCATTGCAATCATATTGCTTCATCTATTGAAAATATATGATGTTTTCTGGTGCGGTGCAGGTTTCGTATATCTTTTTTTCGAGACTTTGATTTTTCTTGAGGTTTTTGATGTCAGGGAATCAGAATCAGCAAAAAAAAAATCCGTGTCCGCCGTACGC
Source organism: Empis stercorea (assembly GCA_949752835.1). Taxonomy (NCBI): domain Eukaryota; kingdom Metazoa; phylum Arthropoda; class Insecta; order Diptera; family Empididae; genus Empis; species Empis stercorea. Next base: position 36,469,180 of record OX457089.1, read on the forward strand.
CGTACGCAAAGTAAAAATACCCTTTTTTTAACGCTTAAAAATAGTACAAGCACTCGTGCGATTTGTACAAAAATTGCAACATATATAAAGTAAGGATGGAAATATATGTAAATGATATCCTTTTTTCAATAATTTCCCCCTCTTCGCGGAGCGTAGCAAATGCACAATTTTGTGCACTTCAAAAAAATACCCCTAAATATAGTCGGATCTTTACATTGTTTTACAGGTATATGTATAGACGCCATATAAAGAAGATTGTATTTCATTTCCTCCCCTATTTTATAGTCTCCCCTATTTTATAGTAATATTAAAACAAAAAATTTGAAATTTGAAATGGCTATAAAACCAGTTTGAGTTCATATAAAACATTGTTACTGCTAACATAGATACAGCAGGTAAGTGCATTTCGTTTTCATATAAAAAATTTACCCCCCACCTTCTTTAAGTGGGTGAGAGGGCTTATGTATGAAAAAAGCTACACACCTTCAGCGGGGAAATGAATTGAAAAAATAAGAAATTATATTCTTAAATATACTATGTTACACATTCTGCATAAAAATCAGCCTCATACATTTACCGTCCTTCATTTTACAGATGAAAGAATTTTTATGGGACTATTAAAATTGAATTTTTGGTATTTAAAATGGTTATAAGATATGTCACATTGCAGATAGGGTATTATATCTTTAAAGTTAGGTATAATAAGTTGGTGTCTTTCAAAATCACTCGAAATTTTTACCCCTTTCCCTTTTAATATGGGTTACGGGGTAAGTTCATGAAAGATACTGCAGAACCTCAGCGAAGGACTGTATTGAAAAAATAAGAAATTATTTTCTTAAAAATACTGTTGTACATCTTGTGCGAACAATTTGTTTTCCTACCTGCAACCCCCTCTAAGCTACATCACTTAGAAATGTTACATTTCAAAATTTATTTTATAGTTCATGAAAATTGAATTTGGGGTATTTAAAATGGTCATAAGATATGCCACATTTCAGATAGGGTCTTATATCTTCAAAGTTAGGTATAATGAGTTAGTGTCTTTTAAAATCATTCGAAATTTTTACCCCTTTTCCTTTTGATATGGGTGAGGGGGTAAGTTTATGAAAGCGTTAACTTAAACTTTTAAGTTAACGCTATCCATTAAAGCCCCAATTGTGCGCTAACTTAAGTTAACGCTATCCATTTTAAGTTAACGCTATCCATTAAAGCCCCAATTGTGCGCTATCCATTAAGCCCCAATTGTGCGCTAACTGCCCCAATTTAGCGTTAACTTAAACTTTTAAGTTAACGCTATCCATTAAAGCCCCAATTGTGCGCCGGCCTTAAATTGTACAGCATTGGGAGTTTTGTAAAAATCATAATTTTTATTTAAATCTTCGTTTTCATTAAATCCTAGGTGGATCAAAAGGGTATATGAAGCATTTGTGTATGGGAGTTTTGTAAAAATCATAATTTTTATTTAAATCTTCGTTTTCATTTAATCCTCTAGGTGGATCAAAAGGGTATATGAAGCACTCTTCCAACTTTTTTAATATATTTAGGCATATTTTAAGTTCATTATTTTTATATTATATTTAGGGTTTATATTACATTTAGGTGCGTTGCACCACCTCACAAATGTGCTATAATACATAAATAGTTTTATAATTGTTTAGGGTTTTTTTACACTCAACTACTGTAAATGCATATTTGCAGTATATGTTATACCCTCTAGCCACAGAAATTAAAATTATAACAACATTTTATACTACTATTTACTACCTTTCAAATGCGACATTAAACCAATTTTTTGGCGCTAATTAAAAATTAGAAAACACATTTTAAAAATTAACATTTTACATATTTTAGTATTTAGTGCATCTAGCGGTATAAATTAGAAATACGGTTACCGGAATCGTATTCTACTTTTAATTACTTTTCCAACGACTAGTCACACTTCATTTTTTAGTCCCATTTACTATTTTAAATTACAAGTTTTTACTTGTATTTTATTGCCCGTTGGCGGCAAAAGTGAGATCATGAGAATATCTGGATTTGTTTAATTTTAGATAAGCTTTCCTGCGCTTGCTGTCCCTTCATGTTTGGTAAAGATTCACCAAATTAAATAACATTTATAAAAAAACATTATAATTATGTTACACTCTCTAGAGGCAGAAATTAAAATATTAACTTTTAGTATATATATTTTAGTATTCAGCAACTCTAGCGGTAGAAATTTCAAATACGGTTACTAGTAAGTTTATGAAAGAGGCTGCAGCACCTCAGCGGGGGACTGGATTGAAAAAATAAGAAATTTACTATATAAATATAAAATTATATTTTTTTTCCAAAAAAGATGTTTTGGAAAAATGCAAAAAGGGCTGCCTACCGGCCTAATTTAAAAATATTATCAATTACACCTGGTTCTTAGTAAATCAAGCTTTCTAACTATGTGAAATAACTGTTTTTTTTTTTGTTTAAATCGGACTGACAAAAGCCTTAGCATAAGGGGTTTTTTTTTAAAAAAAAGTCCTAAAAAGGCTCTAAAAAAGAAATATCTAATTATAGACTAATAGCTAAATATATCTACCATACCTAAACTTTTTGAATTAATAATTTTTACATATATAGTAGTATACATATATAGTAGTATATGAACACTGTTCTTAGTTCCTAATCACATGGCTTTACGAAACAAAGATCTACAACCAGATGACGAATGTGGTTGAGTCAGCTCCCATTATTATTAATAATATGGAAGCTGGGTGTCAAACTGATGTGCTTGTCAGTGATCTAAGTAAAACGTTTGACCTTCTACCACATAGTGTTATCTTATTTAAGCTTAGGAAACTATGATTTCCTACGTTTTTTTTAAAATGGATTAAATTTTATTTGATTAATAGGACCTCTAGTATTTTATTTAAAGAAGTCATATCTTCGCCATTTGAAACAAGTAGCCATCTTTGTCCCCTGTGAGGCACCAAGGTAGCCATTTTTGTGCCCTGTTATTTATTATTGTAATTAATTATGTGATGTCTGTTATTAAACATAGTAATATCAGTATTATGTGGATGATATGAAAATATATAGGAAAATATTTCCGTTGAATGATGCTATTTACCTTCACGAAAATTTAAATCGTTTCTCAACATGCTGTAAGTTTAATATTTTTAAATTCAATGTTAGTAAATGTGCAATGTTTACATAAGCTTATTTGCTTATTTAAAATAAAACCACTTCTTATGTCTTTCACTTTATAAGTTTTATTGTTCGTCTTTCTTTTTTTATAAGTACTTAAACTTATTACTAACAATGACATTAAACTTATTACTAGCATGAAATAATTAGAACATATTGGCAAATAAGCTATATAAACCTAAATGAACTTTATAACATATGAATAAAATGCTTATTGGTCAATATTGCTAAATTAGCAATATTGCTCAACAACTCAATGCATTTTGTTTATACAAGTGTTTATTCTTTTGTGGTGGTCTTTGGACTTTAAAATATACTTAAAATTCTTTGCTTTGCATTGCAATCATATTGCTTCATCTATTGAAAATATATGATGTTTTCTGGTGCGGTGCAGGTTTCGTATATCTTTTTTTCGAGACTTTGATTTTTCTTGAGGTTTTTGATGTCAGGGAATCAGAATCAGCAAAAAAAAAATCCGTGTCCGCCGTACGCCGTACGCAAAGTAAAAATACCCTTTTTTTAACGCTTAAAAATAGTACAAGCACTCGTGCGATTTGTACAAAAATTGCAACATATATAAAGTAAGGATGGAAATATATGTAAATGATATCCTTTTTTCAATAATTTCCCCCTCTTCGCGGAGCGTAGCAAATGCACAATTTTGTGCACTTCAAAAAAATACCCCTAAATATAGTCGGATCTTTACATTGTTTTACAGGTATATGTATAGACGCCATATAAAGAAGATTGTATTTCATTTCCTCGCTCCCCTATTTTATAGTAATATTAAAACAAAAAATTTGAAATTTGAAATGGCTATAAAACCAGTTTGAGTTCATATAAAACATTGTTACTGCTAACATAGATACAGCAGGTCAGTGCATTTCGTTTTCATATAAAAAATTTACCCCCCACCTTCTTTAAGTGGGTGAGAGGGCTTATGTATGAAAAAAGCTACACACCTTCAGCGGGGAAATGAATTGAAAAAATAAGAAATTATATTCTTAAATATACTATGTTACACATTCTGCATAAAAATCAGCCTCATACATTTACCGTCCTTCATTTTACAGATGAAAGAATTTTTATGGGACTATTAAAATTGAATTTTTGGTATTTAAAATGGTTATAAGATATGTCACATTGCAGATAGGGTATTATATCTTTAAAGTTAGGTATAATAAGTTGTTGTCTTTCAAAATCACTCGAAATTTTTACCCCTTTCCCTTTTAATATGGGTTACGGGGTAAGTTCATGAAAGATACTGCAGAACCTCAGCGAAGGACTGTATTGAAAAAATAAGAAATTATTTTCTTAAAAATACTGTTGTACATCTTATGCGAACAATTTGTTTTCCTACCTGCAACCCCCTCTAAGCTACATCACTTAGAAATGTTACATTTCAAAATTTATTATATAGTTTATGAAAATTGAATTTGGGGTATTTAAAATGGTCATAAGATATGCCACATTTCAGATAGGGTCTTATATCTTCAAAGTTAGGTATAATGAGTTAGTGTCTTTTAAAATCATTCGAAATTTTTACCCCTTTTCCTTTTGATATGGGTGCGGGGGTAAGTTTATGAAAGCGTTAACTTAAACTTTTAAGTTAACGCTATCCATTAAAGCCCCAATTGTGCGCTAACTTAAGTTAACGCTATCCATTTTAAGTTAACGCTATCCATTAAAGCCCCAATTGTGCGCTATCCATTAAGCCCCAATTGTGCGCTAACTGCCCCAATTTAGCGTTAACTTAAACTTTTAAGTTAACGCTATCCATTAAAGCCCCAATTGTGCGCCGGCCTTAAATTGTACAGCATTTGGAGTTTTGTAAAAATCATAATTTTTATTTAAATCTTCGTTTTCATTAAATCCTAGGTGGATCAAAAGGGTATATGAAGCATTTGTGTATGGGAGTTTTGTAAAAATCATAATTTTTATTTAAATCTTCGTTTTCATTTAATCCTCTAGGTGGATCAAAAGGGTATATGAAGCACTCTTCCAACTTTGTTAATATATTTAGGCATATTTTAAGTTCATTATTTTTATATTATATTTAGGGTTTATATTACATTTAGGGTGCGTTGCACCACCTCACAAATGTGCTATAATACATAAATAGTTTTATAATTGTTTAGGGTTTTTTTACACTCAACTACTGTAAATGCATATTTGCAGTATATGTTATACCCTCTAGCCACAGAAATTAAAATTATAACAACATTTTATACTACTATTTACTACCTTTCAAATGCGACATTAAACCAATTTTTTGGCGCTAATTAAAAATTAGAAAACACATTTTAAAAATTAACATTTTACATATTTTAGTATTTAGTGCATCTAGCGGTATAAATTAGAAATACGGTTACCGGAATCGTATTCTACTTTTAATTACTTTTCCAACGACTAGTCACACTTCATTTTTTAGTCCCATTTACTATTTTAAATTACAAGTTTTTACTTGTATTTTATTACCCGTTGGCGGCAAAAATGAGATCATGAGAATATCTGGATTTGTTTAATTTTAGATAAGCTTTCCTGCGCTTGCTGTCCCTTCATGTTTGGTAAAGATTCACCAAATTAAATAACATTTATAAAAAAACATTATAATTATGTTACACCCTCTAGAGGCAGAAATTAAAATAATAACTTTTAGTATATATATTTTAGTATTCAGCAACTCTAGCGGTAGAAATTTCAAATACGGTTACTAGTAAGTTTATGAAAGAGGCTGCAGCACCTCAGCGGGGGACTGGATTGAAAAAATGAGAAATTTACTATATTTACTATACACACATTTACTATATAAAATTATATTTTTTTTCCAAAAAAGATGTTTTGGAAAAATGCAAAAAGGGCTGCCTACCGGCCTAATTTAAAAATATTATCAATTACACCTGGTTCTTAGTAAATAAAGCTTTCTAACCATGTGAAATAACTGTTTTTTTTTGTTTAAATCGGACTGACAAAAGCCTTAGCATAAGGGGTTTTTTTTAAAAAAAAAGTCCTAAAAAGGCTCTAAAAAAGAAATATCTAATTATAGACTAATAGCTAAATATATCTACCATACCTAAACTTTTTGAATTAATAATTTTTACATATATAGTAGTATACATATATAGTAGTATATGAACACTGTTCTTAGTTCCTAATCACATGGCTTTACGAAACAAAGATCTACAACCAGATGACGAATGTGGTTGAGTCAGCTCCCATTATTATTAATAATATGGAAGCTGGGTGTCAAACTGATGTGCTTGTCAGTGATCTAAGTAAAACGTTTGACCTTCTACCACATAGTGTTATCTTATTTAAGCTTAGGAAACTATGATTTCCTACGTTTTTTTTAAAATGGATTAAATTTTATTTGATTAATAGGACCTCTAGTATTTTATTTAAAGAAGTCATATCTCCGCCATTTGAAACAAGTAGCCATCTTTGTCCCCTGTGAGGCACCAAGGTAGCCATTTTTGTGCCCTGTTATTTATTATTGTAATTAATTATGTGATGTCTGTTATTAAACATAGTAATATCAGTATTATGTGGATGATATGAAAATATATAGGAAAATATTTCCGTTGAATGATGCTATTTACCTTCACGAAAATTTAAATCGTTTCTCAACATGCTGTAAGTTTAATATTTTTAAATTCAATGTTAGTAAATGTGCAATGTTTACATAAGCTTATTTGCTTATTTAAAATAAAACCACTTCTTATGTCTTTCACTTTATAAGTTTTATTGTTCGTCTTTCTTTTTTTATAAGTACTTAAACTTATTACTAACAATGACATTAAACTTATTACTAGCATGAAATAATTAGAACATATTGGCAAATAAGCTATATAAACCTAAATGAACTTTATAACATATGAATAAAATGCTTATTGGTCAATATTGCTAAATTAGCAATATTGCTCAACAACTCAATGCATTTTGTTTATACAAGTGTTTATTCTTTTGTGGTGGTCTTTGGACTTTAAAATATACTTAAAATTCTTTGCTTTGCATTGCAATCATATTGCTTCATCTATTGAAAATATATGATGTTTTCTGGTGCGGTGCAGGTTTCGTATATCTTTTTTTCGAGACTTTGATTTTTCTTGAGGTTTTTGATGTCAGGGAATCAGAATCAGCAAAAAAAAAATCCGTGTCCGCCGTACGCCGTACGCAAAGTAAAAATACCCTTTTTTTAACGCTTAAAAATAGTACAAGCACTCGTGCTATTTGTACAAAAATTGCAACATATATAAAGTAAGGATGGAAATATATGTAAATGATATCCTTTTTTCAATAATTTCCCCCTCTTCGCGGAGCGTAGCAAATGCACAATTTTGTGCACTTCAAAAAAATACCCCTAAATATAGTCGGATCTTTACATTGTTTTACAGGTATATGTATAGACGCCATATAAAGAAGATTGTATTTCATTTCCTCGCTCCCCTATTTTATAGTAATATTAAAACAAAAAATTTGAAATTTGAAATGGCTATAAAACCAGTTTGAGTTCATATAAAACATTGTTACTGCTAACATAGATACAGCAGGTCAGTGCATTTCGTTTTCATATAAAAAATTTACCCCCCACCTTCTTTAAGTGGGTGAGAGGGCTTATGTATGAAAAAAGCTACACACCTTCAGCGGGGAAATGAATTGAAAAAATAAGAAATTATATTCTTAAATATACTATGTTACACATTCTGCATAAAAATCAGCCTCATACATTTACCGTCCTTCATTTTACAGATGAAAGAATTTTTATGGGACTATTAAAATTGAATTTTTGGTATTTAAAATGGTTATAAGATATGTCACATTGCAGATAGGGTATTATATCTTTAAAGTTAGGTATAATAAGTTGGTGTCTTTCAAAATCACTCGAAATTTTTACCCCTTTCCCTTTTAATATGGGTTACGGGGTAAGTTCATGAAAGATACTGCAGAACCTCAGCGAAGGACTGTATTGAAAAAATAAGAAATTATTTTCTTAAAAATACTGTTGTACATCTTGTGCGAACAATTTGTTTTCCTACCTGCAACCCCCTCTAAGCTACATCACTTAGAAATGTTACATTTCAAAATTTATTATATAGTTTATGAAAATTGAATTTGGGGTATTTAAAATGGTCATAAGATATGCCACATTTCAGATAGGGTCTTATATCTTCAAAGTTAGGTATAATGAGTTAGTGTCTTTTAAAATCATTCGAAATTTTTACCCCTTTTCCTTTTGATATGGGTGAGGGGGTAAGTTTATGAAAGCGTTAACTTAAACTTTTAAGTTAACGCTATCCATTAAAGCCCCAATTGTGCGCTAACTTAAGTTAACGCTATCCATTTTAAGTTAACGCTATCCATTAAAGCCCCAATTGTGCGCTATCCATTAAGCCCCAATTGTGCGCTAACTGCCCCAATTTAGCGTTAACTTAAACTTTTAAGTTAACGCTATCCATTAAAGCCCCAATTGTGCGCCGGCCTTAAATTGTACAGCATTGGGAGTTTTGTAAAAATCATAATTTTTATTTAAATCTTCGTTGTCATTAAATCCTAGGTGGATCAAAATTGAAGCATTTGTGTATATGAAGCATTTGTGGTATATGAAGCATTTGTGTATGGGAGTTTTGTAAAAATCATAATTTGTATTTAAATCTTCGTTTTCATTTAATCCTCTAGGTGGATCAAAAGGGTATATGAAGCACTCTTCCAACTTTTTTAATATATTTAGGCATATTTTAAGTTCATTATTTTTATATTATATTTAGGGTTTATATTACATTTAGGGTGCGTTGCCTCACAAATGTGCTATAATACATAAATAGTTTTATAATTGTTTAGGGTTTTTTTACACTCAACTACTGTAAATGCATATTTGCAGTATATGTTATACCCTCTAGCCAGAGAAATTAAAATTATAACAACATTTTATACTACTATTTACTACCTTTCAAATGCGACATTAAACCAATTTTTTGGCGCTAATTAAAAATTAGAAAACACATTTTAAAAATTAACATTTTACATATTTTAGTATTTAGTGCATCTAGCGGTATAAATTAGAAATACGGTTACCGGAATCGTATTCTACTTTTAATTACTTTTCCAACGACTAGTCACACTTCATTTTTTAGTCCCATTTACTATTTTAAATTACAAGTTTTTACTTGTATTTTATTACCCGTTGGCGGCAAAAATGAGATCATGAGAATATCTGGATTTGTTTAATTTTAGATAAGCTTTCCTGCGCTTGCTGTCCCTTCATGTTTGGTAAAGATTCACCAAATTAAATAACATTTATAAAAAAACATTATAATTATGTTACACCCTCTAGAGGCAGAAATTAAAATAATAACTTTTAGTATATATATTTTAGTATTCAGCAACTCTAGCGGTAGAAATTTCAAATACGGTTACTAGTAAGTTTATGAAAGAGGCTGCAGCACCTCAGCGGGGGACTGGATTGAAAAAATAAGAAATTTACTATATTTACTATACACACATTTACTATATAAAATTATATTTTTTTTCCAAAAAAGATGTTTTGGAAAAATGCAAAAAGGGCTGCCTACCGGCCTAATTTAAAAATATTATCAATTACACCTGGTTCTTAGTAAATAAAGCTTTCTAACCATGTGAAATAACTGTTTTTTTTTGTTTAAATCGGACTGACAAAAGCCTTAGCATAAGGGGTTTTTTTTTAAAAAAAAGTCCTAAAAAGGCTCTAAAAAAGAAATATCTAATTATAGACTAATAGCTAAATATATCTACCATACCTAAACTTTTTGAATTAATAATTTTTACATATATAGTAATATATAGTAGTATATGAACACTGTTCTTAGTTCCTAATCACATGGCTTTACAAAACAAAGATCTACAAGCAGATGACGAATGTGGTTGAGTCAGCTCCCATTATTATTAATAATATGGAAGCTGGGTGTCAAACTGATGTGCTTGTCAGTGATCTAAGTAAAACGTTTGACCTTCTACCACATAGTGTTATCTTATTTAAGCTTAGGAAACTATGATTTCCTACGTTTTTTTTAAATGGATTAAATTTTATTTGATTAATAGGACCTCTAGTATTTTATTTAAAGAAGTCATATCTTCGCAATTTGAAACAAGTAGCCATCTTTGTCCCCTGTGAGGCACCAAGGTAGCCATTTTTGTACCCTGTTATTTATTATTGTAATTAATTATGTGATGTCTGTTATTAAACATAGTAATATCAGTATTATGTGGATGATATGAAAATATATAGGAAAATATTTCCGTTGAATGATGCTATTTACCTTCACGAAAATTTAAATCGTTTCTCAACATGCTGTAAGTTTAATATTTTTAAATTCAATGTTAGTAAATGTGCAATGTTTACATAAGCTTATTTGCTTATTTAAAATAAAACCACTTCTTATGTCTTTCACTTTATAAGTTTTATTGTTCGTCTTTCTTTTTTTATAAGTACTTAAACTTATTACTAACAATAAAATTAAACTTATTACTAGCATGAAATAATTAGAACATATTGGCAAATAAGCTATATAAACCTAAATGAACTTTATAACATATGAATAAAATGCTTATTGGTCAATATTGCTAAATTAGCAATATTGCTCAACAACTAAATGCATTTTGTTTATACAAGTGTTTATTCTTTTATGGTGGTCTTTGGACTTTAAAATATACTTAAAATTCTTTGCTTTGCATTGCAATCATATTGCTTCATCTATTGAAAATATATGATGTTTTCTGGTGCGGTGCAGGTTTCGTATATCTTTTTTTCGAGACTTTGATTTTTTTTGACGTTTTTGATGTCAGGGAATCAGAATCAGCAAAAAAAAAGTCCGTGTCCGCCGTACGCCGTACGCAAAGTAAAAATACCCTTTTTTTAACGCTTAAAAATAGTACATGCACTCGTGCGATTTGTACAAAAATTGCAACATATATAAAGTAAGGATGGAAATATATGTAAATGATATCCTTTTTTCAATAATTTCCCCCTCTTCGCGGAGCGTAGCAAATGCACAATTTTGTGCACTTCAAAAAAATACCCCTAAATATAGTCGGATCTTTACATTGTTTTACAGGTATATGTATAGACGCCATATAAAGAAGATTGTATTTCATTTCCTCGCTCCCCTATTTTATAGTAATATTAAAACAAAAAATTTGAAATTTGAAATGGCTATAAAACCAGTTTGAGTTCATATAAAACATTGTTACTGCTAACATGGATACAGCAGCTAAATGCATTTCGTTTTCATATAAAAAATTTACCCCCCACCTTCTTTAAGTGGGTGAGAGGGCTTATGTATGAAAAAAGCTACACACCTTCAGCGGGGAAATGAATTGAAAAAATAAGAAATTATATTCTTAAATATACTATGTTACACATTCTGCATAAAAATCAGCCTCATACATTTACCGTCCTTCATTTTACAGATGAAAGAATTTTTATGGGACTATTAAAATTGAATTTTTGGTATTTAAAATGGTTATAAGATATGTCACATTGCAGATAGGGTATTATATCTTTAAAGTTAGGTATAATAAGTTCGTGTCTTTCAAAATCACTCGCAATTTTTACCCCTTTCCCTTTTAATATGGGTTACGGGGTAAGTTCATGAAAGATACTGCAGAACCTCAGCGAAGGACTGTATTGAAAAAATAAGAAATTATTTTCTTAAAAATACTGTTGTACATCTTGTGCGAACAATTTGTTTTCCTACCTGCAACCCCCTCTAAGCTACATCACTTAGAAATGTTACATTTCAAAATTTATTATATAGTTTATGAAAATTGAATTTGGGGTATTTAAAATGGTCATAAGATATGCCACATTTCAGATAGGGTCTTATATCTTCACAGTTAGGTATAATGAGTAAGTGTCTTTTAAAATCATTCGAAATTTTTACCCCTTTTCCTTTTAATATGGGTGAGAGGGTAAGTTTATGAAAGAGGCTGCAGCACCTCAACGGGGGACTGGATCGAAAAAATAAGAAATTATTTTCTTAAACATACTATCTTACAACTTGTGCCAAAAATTTTGTGTACAAAATTGAGACACGTACCTTCAATTCTCTTCATTTTACAGTGTCAAAAATTTCGAAATTTATAGATTAAAAACATATATTACATTTCGAGTATTTAGTATAAGGACGTTTTTTTGTTACCTTTCTACTGGGCAAACCAGAAGTCGCAGGTAAAAGCTTTGTATGGCGATTTCGTAGGTAACACTATGACGCATCCAAATCAATTTATAAAAAATTTAAACCCGGCAAAATTTTGAGAAAACTGGCATTTTTCAAAAATCTGATTATTTTTTTTTTGAAAAAATCATAACTTTAACGCAGACCTAGCAGCCGGTGAAAATACCGGTAACATCGAAATAAAAGTAAATTAATTGTCTATCAAACGCGCCTAGTTTGGATATTCTAGGTTCAATACGCTAGAAGTTATAATTGAATAAGTGCTTGTACCTACTTCTCCGAAAGATTTTATTAAAACACCCTGTAGCTCAGTGGGTGTTGAAAATGCACCCCCCCTTCAATACGATTTTTTGCTTATAATGAACCAAGGAACCACCCCTTAACGGATTAGCATCCCAAACCGGGATACCCTGTATATAGTATTACAAATTCGAGTATTTATTTATAGAAACTTAATTGTAATATTAAAGGCCGGCGCAGAATTGGGGCTTTAATCGATAGCGTTCACTTTAACTTTTATATTTTGCCAAGTTTTTCCTAAAAAAAAATTGATTTTTCACCAATATTAAAATAGTCTAGCGCTGGCGTTCATTTTTCAACTTGTTGAAAGCCAGCGCTGGCGTTTTTTTCGCCTAGCGTTAACTGCTGGTGTTGTGTTCGCTTACATTGATTTCCATGTGTTGAAACTTTTAAGTTAACGCTATCCATTAAAGCCCCAATTGTGCGCCGGCCTTAAATTGTACAGCATTGGGAGTTTTGTAAAAATCATAATTTTTATTTAAATCTTCGTTTTCATTAAATCCTAGGTGGATCAAAAGGGTATATGAAGCATTTGTGTATGGGAGTTTTGTAAAAATCATAATTTTTATTTAAATCTTCGTTTTTATTTAATCCTCTAGGTGGATCAAAAGGGTATATGAAGCACTCTTCCAACTTTTTTAATATATTTAGGCATATTTTAAGTTCATTATTTTTATATTATATTTAGGGTTTATATTACATTTAGGTGCGTTGCACCACCTCACAAATGTGCTATAATACATAAATAGTTTTATAATTGTTTAGGGTTTTTTTACACTCAACTACTGTAAATGCATATTTGCAGTATATGTTATACCCTCTAGCCACAGAAATTAAAATTATAACAACATTTTATACTACTATTTACTACCTTTCAAATGCGACATTAAACCAATTTTTTGGCGCTAATTAAAAATTAGAAAACACATTTTAAAAATTAACATTTTACATATTTTAGTATTTAGTGCATCTAGCGGTATAAATTAGAAATACGGTTACCGGAATCGTATTCTACTTTTAATTACTTTTCCAACGACTAGTCACACTTCATTTTTTAGTCCCATTTACTATTTTAAATTACAAGTTTTTACTTGTATTTTATTGCCCGTTGGCGGCAAAAGTGAGATCATGAGAATATCTGGATTTGTTTAATTTTAGATAAGCTTTCCTGCGCTTGCTGTCCCTTCATGTTTGGTAAAGATTCACCAAATTAAATAACATTTATAAAAAAACATTATAATTATGTTACACTCTCTAGAGGCAGAAATTAAAATAATAACTTTTAGTATATATATTTTAGTATTCAGCAACTCTAGCGGTAGAAATTTCAAATACGGTTACTAGTAAGTTTATGAAAGAGGCTGCAGCACCTCAGCGGGGGACTGGATTGAAAAAATAAGAAATTTACTATATAAATATAAAATTATATTTTTTTTCCAAAAAAGATGTTTTGGAAAAATGCAAAAAGGGCTGCCTACCGGCCTAATTTAAAAATATTATCAATTACACCTGGTTCTTAGTAAATCAAGCTTTCTAACCATGTGAAATAACTGTTTTTTTTTTGTTTAAATCGGACTGACAAAAGCCTTAGCATAAGGGGTTTTTTTTTAAAAAAAAGTCCTAAAAAGGCTCTAAAAAAGAAATATCTAATTATAGACTAATAGCTAAATATATCTACCATACCTAAACTTTTTGAATTAATAATTTTTACATATATAGTAGTATACATATATAGTAGTATATGAACACTGTTCTTAGTTCCTAATCACATGGCTTTACGAAACAAAGATCTACAACCAGATGACGAATGTGGTTGAGTCAGCTCCCATTATTATTAATAATATGGAAGCTGGGTGTCAAACTGATGTGCTTGTCAGTGATCTAAGTAAAACGTTTGACCTTCTACCACATAGTGTTATCTTATTTAAGCTTAGGAAACTATGATTTCCTACGTTTTTTTTAAAATGGATTAAATTTTATTTGATTAAAAGGACCTCTAGTATTTTATTTAAAGAAGTCATATCTTCGCCATTTGAAACAAGTAGCCATCTTTGTCCCCTGTGAGGCACCAAGGTAGCCATTTTTGTGCCCTGTTATTTATTATTGTAATTAATTATGTGATGTCTGTTATTAAACATAGTAATATCAGTATTATGTGGATGATATGAAAATATATAGGAAAATATTTCCGTTGAATGATGCTATTTACCTTCACGAAAATTTAAATCGTTTCTCAACATGCTGTAAGTTTAATATTTTTAAATTCAATGTTAGTAAATGTGCAATGTTTACATAAGCTTATTTGCTTATTTAAAATAAAACCACTTCTTATGTCTTTCACTTTATAAGTTTTATTGTTCGTCTTTCTTTTTTTATAAGTACTTAAACTTATTACTAACAATGACATTAAACTTATTACTAGCATGAAATAATTAGAACATATTGGCAAATAAGCTATATAAACCTAAATGAACTTTATAACATATGAATAAAATGCTTATTGGTCAATATTGCTAAATTAGCAATATTGCTCAACAACTCAATGCATTTTGTTTATACAAGTGTTTATTCTTTTGTGGTGGTCTTTGGACTTTAAAATATACTTAAAATTCTTTGCTTTGCATTGCAATCATATTGCTTCATCTATTGAAAATATATGATGTTTTCTGGTGCGGTGCAGGTTTCGTATATCTTTTTTTCGAGACTTTGATTTTTCTTGAGGTTTTTGATGTCAGGGAATCAGAATCAGCAAAAAAAAAGTCCGTGTCCGCCGTACGCCGTACGCAAAGTAAAAATACCCTTTTTTTAACGCTTAAAAATAGTACAAGCACTCGTGCGATTTGTACAAAAATTGCAACATATATAAAGTAAGGATGGAAATATATGTAAATGATATCCTTTTTTCAATAATTTCCCCCTCTTCGCGGAGCGTAGCAAATGCACAATTTTGTGCACTTCAAAAAAATACCCCTAAATATAGTCGGATCTTTACATTGTTTTACAGGTATATGTATAGACGCCATATAAAGAAGATTGTATTTCATTTCCTCGCTCCCCTATTTTATAGTAATATTAAAACAAAAAATTTGAAATTTGAAATGGCTATAAAACCAGTTTGAGTTCATATAAAACATTGTTACTGCTAACATAGATACAGCAGGTAAGTGCATTTCGTTTTCATATAAAAAATTTACCCCCCACCTTCTTTAAGTGGGTGAGAGGGCTTATGTATGAAAAAAGCTACACACCTTCAGCGGGGAAATGAATTGAAAAAATAAGAAATTATATTCTTAAATATACTATGTTACACATTCTGCATAAAAATCAGCCTCATACATTTACCGTCCTTCATTTTACAGATGAAAGAATTTTTATGGGACTATTAAAATTGAATTTTTGGTATTTAAAATGGTTATAAGATATGTCACATTGCAGATAGGGTATTATATCTTTAAAGTTAGGTATAATAAGTTCGTGTCTTTCAAAATCACTCGCAATTTTTACCCCTTTCCCTTTTAATATGGGTTACGGGGTAAGTTCATGAAAGATACTGCAGAACCTCAGCGAAGGACTGTATTGAAAAAATAAGAAATTATTTTCTTAAAAATACTGTTGTACATCTTGTGCGAACAATTTGTTTTCCTACCTGCAACCCCCTCTAAGCTACATCACTTAGAAATGTTACATTTCAAAATTTATTATATAGTTTATGAAAATTGAATTTGGGGTATTTAAAATGGTCATAAGATATGCCACATTTCAGATAGGGTCTTATATCTTCAAAGTTAGGTATAATGAGTTAGTGTCTTTTAAAATCATTCGAAATTTTTACCCCTTTTCCTTTTGATATGGGTGAGGGGGTAAGTTTATGAAAGCGTTAACTTAAACTTTTAAGTTAACGCTATCCATTAAAGCCCCAATTGTGCGCTAACTTAAGTTAACGCTATCCATTTTCAGTTAACGCTATCCATTAAAGCCCCAATTGTGCGCTATCCATTAAGCCCCAATTGTGCGCGAACTGCCCCAATTTAGCGTTAACTTAAACTTTTAAGTTAACGCTATCCATTAAAGCCCCAATTGTGCGCCGGCCTTAAATTGTACAGCATTGGGAGTTTTGTAAAAATCATAATTTTTATTTAAATCTTCGTTTTCATTCAATCCTAGGTGGATCAAAAGGGTATATGAAGCATTTGTGTATGGGAGTTTTGTAAAAATCATAATTTTTATTTAAGTCTTCGTTTTCATTTAATCCTCTAGGTGGATCAAAAGGGTATATGAAGCACTCTTCCAACTTTTTTAATATATTTAGGCATATTTTAAGTTCATTATTTTTATATTATATTTAGGGTTTATATTACATTTAGGGTGCACCACCTCACAAATGTGCTATAATACATAAATAGTTTTATAATTGTTTAGGGTTTTTTTACACTCAACTACTGTAAATGCATATTTGCAGTATATGTTATACCCTCTAGCCACAGAAATTAAAATTATAACAACATTTTATACTACTATTTACTACCTTTCAAATGCGACATTAAACCAATTTTTTGGCGCTAATTAAAAATTAGAAAACACATTTTAAAAATTAACATTTTACATATTTTAGTATTTAGTACATCTAGCGGTATAAATTAGAAATACGGTTACCGGAATCGTATTCTACTTTTAATTACTTTTCCAACGACTAGTCACACTTCATTTTTTAGTCCCATTTACTATTTTAAATTACAAGTTTTTACTTGTATTTTATTACCCGTTGGCGGCAAAAGTGAGATCATGAGAATATCTGGATTTGTTTAATTTTAGATAAGCTTTCCTGCGCTTGCTGTCCCTTCATGTTTGGTAAAGATTCACCAAATTAAATAACATTTATAAAAAAACATTATAATTATGTTACACCCTCTAGAGGCAGAAATTAAAATAATAACTTTTAGTATATATATTTTAGTATTCAGCAACTCTAGCGGTAGAAATTTCAAATACGGTTACTAGTAAGTTTATGAAAGAGGCTGCAGCACCTCAGCGGGGGACTGGATTGAAAAAATAAGAAATTTACTATATTTACTATACACACATTTACTATATAAAATTATATTTTTTTTCCAAAAAAGATGTTTTGGAAAAATGCAAAAAGGGCTGCCTACCGGCCTAATTTAAAAATATTATCAATTACACCTGGTTCTTAGTAAATCAAGCTTTCTAACCATGTGAAATAACTGTTTTTTTTTGTTTAAATCGGACTGACAAAAGCCTTAGCATAAGGGGTTTTTTTTAAAAAAAAAGTCCTAAAAAGGCTCTAAAAAAGAAATATCTAATTATAGACTAATAGCTAAATATATCTACCATACCTAAACTTTTTGAATTAATAATTTTTACATATATAGTAGTATGCATATATAGTAGTATATGAACACT
Organism: Empis stercorea; assembly: GCA_949752835.1. Lineage (NCBI taxonomy): Eukaryota > Metazoa > Arthropoda > Insecta > Diptera > Empididae > Empis > Empis stercorea. The sequence goes on from OX457089.1 coordinate 36,487,290, forward strand.
GTTCTTAGTTCCTAATCACATGGCTTTACAAAACAAAGATCTACAACCAGATGACGAATGTGGTTGAGTCAGCTCCCATTATTATTAATAATATGGAAGCTGGGTGTCAAACTGATGTGCTTGTCAGTGATCTAAGTAAAACGTTTGACCTTCTACCACATAGTGTTATCTTATTTAAGCTTAGGAAACTATGATTTCCTACGTTTTTTTTTAAATGGATTAAATTTTATTTGATTAATAGGACCTCTAGTATTTTATTTAAAGAAGTCATATCTTCGCAATTTGAAACAAGTAGCCATCTTTGTCCCCTGTGAGGCACCAAGGTAGCCATTTTTGTACCCTGTTATTTATTATTGTAATTAATTATGTGATGTCTGTTATTAAACATAGTAATATCAGTATTATGTGGATGATATGAAAATATATAGGAAAATATTTCCGTTGAATGATGCTATTTACCTTCACGAAAATTTAAATCGTTTCTCAACATGCTGTAAGTTTAATATTTTTAAATTCAATGTTAGTAAATGTGCAATGTTTACATAAGCTTATTTGCTTATTTAAAATAAAACCACTTCTTATGTCTTTCACTTTATAAGTTTTATTGTTCGTCTTTCTTTTTTTATAAGTACTTAAACTTATTACTAACAATGAAATTAAACTTATTACTAGCATGAAATAATTAGAACATATTGGCAAATAAGCTATATAAACCTAAATGAACTTTATAACATATGAATAAAATGCTTATTGGTCAATATTGCTAAATGAGCAATATTGCTCAACAACTAAATGCATTTTGTTTATACAAGTGTTTATTCTTTTATGGTGATCTTTGGACTTTAAAATATACTTAAAATTCTTTGCTTTGCATTGCAATCATATTGCTTCATCTATTGAAAATATATGATGTTTTCTGGTGCGGTGCAGGTTTCGTATATCTTTTTTTCGAGACTTTGATTTTTCTTGACGTTTTTGATGTCAGGGAATCAGAATCAGCAAAAAAAAATCCGTGTCCGCCGTACGCCGTACGCAAAGTAAAAATACCCTTTTTTTAACGCTTAAAAATAGTACAAGCACTCGTGCGATTTGTACAAAAATTGCAACATATATAAAGTAAGGATGGAAATATATGTAAATGATATCCTTTTTTCAATAATTTCCCCCTCTTCGCGGAGCGTAGCAAATGCACAATTTTGTGCACTTCAAAAAAATACCCCTAAATATAGTCGGATCTTTACATTGTTTTACAGGTATATGTATAGACGCCATATAAAGAAGATTGTATTTCATTTCCTCGCCCCCCTATTTTATAGTAATATTAAAACAAAAAATTTGAAATTTGAAATGGCTATAAAACCAGTTTGAGTTCATATAAAACATTGTTACTGCTAACATAGATACAGCAGGTAAGTGCATTTCGTTTTCATATAAAAAATTTACCCCCCACCTTCTTTAAGTGGGGAAATGAATTGAAATAATAAGAAATTATATTCTTAAATATACTATGTTACACATTCTGCATAAAAATCAGCCTCATACATTTACCGTCCTTCATTTTACAGATGAAAGAATTTTTATGGGACTATTAAAATTGAGTTTTTGGTATTTAAAATGGTTATAAGATATGTTACATTGCAGATAGGGTATTATATCTTTAAAGTTAGGTATAATAAGTTGGTGTCTTTCAAAATCACTCGAAATTTTTACCCCTTTCCCTTTTAATATGGGTTACGGGGTAAGTTCATGAAAGATACTGCAGAACCTCAGCGAAGGACTGTATTGAAAAAATAAGAAATTATTTTCTTAAAAATACTGTTGTATATCTTGTGCGAACAATTTGTTTTCCTACCTGCAACTCCCTCTAAGCTACATCACTTAGAAATGTTACATTTCAAAATTTATTATATAGTTTATGAAAATTGAATTTGGGGTATTTAAAATGGTCATAAGATATGCCACATTTCAGATAGGGTCTTATATCTTCAAAGTTAGGTATAATGAGTTAGTGTCTTTTAAAATCATTCGAAATTTTTACCCCTTTTCCTTTTTATATGGGTGAGGGGGTAAGTTTATGAAAGAGGCTGCAGCACCTCAACGGGGGACTGGATCGAAAAAATAAGAAATTATTTTCTTAAACATACTATCTTACAACTTGTGCCAAAAATTTTGTGTACAAAATTGAGACACGTACCTTCAACCCTCTTCATTTTACAGTGTCAAAAATTTCGAAATTTATAGATTAAAAACATATATTACATTTCGAGTATTTAGTATAAGGACGTTTTTTTGTTACCTTTCTACTGGGCAAACCAGAAGTCGCAGGTAAAAGCTTTGTATGGCGATTTCGTAGGTAACACTATGACGCATCTAAAAAAATAAAAATTTTATAAAAAAATTTAAACCCGGCAAAATTTTGAGAAAACTGGCATTTTTCAAAAATCTGATTATTTTTTTTTTGAAAAAATCATAACTTTAACGCAGACCTAGCAGCCAGTGAAAATAACGGTAACATCGAAATAAAAGTAAATTAATTGTCTATCAAACGCGCCTAGTTTGGATATTCTAGGTTCAATACGCTAGAAGTTATAATTGAATAAGTGCTGGTACCTACTTCTCCGAAGGATTTTGTTAAAACACCCTGTAGCTCAGTGGGTGTTGAAAATGCACCCCCCCTTCAATACGATTTTTTGCTTATAATGAACCAAGGAACCACCCCTTAACGGATTAGCATCCCAAACCGGGATACCCTGTATATAGTATTACAAATTCGAGTATTTATTTATAGAAACTTAATTGTAATATTAACCGGCACAGAATTGGGGCTTTAATCGATAGCGTTCACTTTAACTTTTATATTTTGCCAAGTTTTTCCTAAAAAAAAATTGATTTTTCACCAATATTAAAATAGTCTAGCGCTGGCGTTCATTTTTCAACTTGTTGAAAGCCAGCGCTGGCGTTTTTTTTTTGGCCTAGCGTTAACTGCTGGTGTTGTGTTCGCTTACATTGATTTCCATGTGTTGAAACTTTTAAGTTAACGCTATCCATTAAAGCCCCAATTGTGCGCCGGCCTTAAATTGTACAGCATTGGGAGTTTTGTAAAAATCATAATTTTTATTTAAATCTTCGTTTTCATTAAATCCTAGGTGGATCAAAAGGGTATATGAAGCATTTGTGTATGGGAGTTTTGTAAAAATCATAATTTTTATTTAAATCTTCGTTTTCATTTAATCCTCTAGGTGGATCAAAAGGGTATATGAAGCACTCTTCCAACTTTTTTAATATATTTAGGCATATTTTAAGTTCATTATTTTTATATTATATTTAGGGTTTATATTACATTTAGGGTTGCACCACCTCACAAATGTGCTATAATACATAAATAGTTTTATAATTGTTTAGGGTTTTTTTACACTCAACTACTGTACATGCATATTTGCAGTATATTTTTACCCTCTAGCCACAGAAATTAAAATTATAACAACATTTTATACTACTATTTACTACCTTTCAAATGCGACATTAAACCAATTTTTTGGCGCTAATTAAAAATTAGAAAACACATTTTAAAAATTAACATTTTACATATTTTAGTATTTAGTGCATCTAGCGGTATAAATTAGAAATACGGTTACCGGAATCGTATTCTACTTTTAATTACTTTTCCAACGACTAGTCACACTTCATTTTTTAGTCCCATTTACTATTTTAAATTACAAGTTTTTACTTGTATTTTATTACCCGTTGGCGGCAAAAGTGAGATCATGAGAATATCTGGATTTGTTTAATTTTAGATAAGCTTTCCTGCGCTTGTTGTCCCTTCATGTTTGGTAAAGATTCACCAAATTAAATAACATTTATAAAAAAACATTATAATTATGTTACACCCTCTAGAGGCAGAAATTAAAATAATAACTTTTAGTATATATATTTTAGTATTCAGCAACTCTAGCGGTAGAAATTTCAAATACGGTTACTAGTAAGTTTATGAAAGAGGCTGCAGCACCTCAGCGGGGGACTGGATTGAAAAAATAAGAAATTTACTATATTTACTATACACACATTTACTATATAAAATTATATTTTTTTTCCAAAAAAGATGTTTTGGAAAAATGCAAAAAGGGCTGCCTACCGGCCTGATTTAAAAATATTATCAATTACACCTGGTTCTTAGTAAATCAAGCTTTCTAACCATGTGAAATAACTGTTTTTTTTTTGTTTAAATCGGACTGACAAAAGCCTTAGCATAAGGGGTTTTTTTTTAAAAAAAAGTCCTAAAAAGGCTCTAAAAAAGAAATATCTAATTATAGACTAATAGCTAAATATATCTACCATACCTAAACTTTTTGAATTAATAATTTTTACATATATAGTAGTATACGTATATAGTAGTATATGAACACTGTTCTTAGTTCCTAATCACATGGCTTTACAAAACAAAGATCTACAACCAGATGACGAATGTGGTTGAGTCAGCTCCCATTATTATTAATAATATGGAAGCTGGGTGTCAAACTGATGTGCTTGTCAGTGATCTAAGTAAAACGTTTGACCTTCTACCACATAGTGTTATCTTATTTAAGCTTAGGAAACTATGATTTCCTACGTTTTTTTTAAAATGGATTAAATTTTATTTGATTAATAGGACCTCTAGTATTTTATTTAAAGAAGTCATATCTTCGCAATTTGAAACAAGTAGCCATCTTTGTCCCCTGTGAGGCACCAAGGTAGCCATTTTTGTGCCCTGTTATTTATTATTGTAATTAATTATGTGATGTCTGTTATTAAACATAGTAATATCGGTATTATGTGGATGATATGAAAATATATAGGAAAATATTTCCGTTGAATGATGCTATTTACCTTCACGAAAATTTAAATCGTTTCTCAACATGCTGTAAGTTCAATATTTTTAAATTCAATGTTAGTAAATGTGCAATGTTTACATAAGCTTATTTGCTTATTTAAAATAAAACCACTTCTTATGTCTTTCACTTTATAAGTTTTATTGTTCGTCTTTCTTTTTTTATAAGTACTTAAACTTATTACTAACAATGAAATTAAACTTATTACTAGCATGAAATAATTAGACCATATTGGCAAATAAGCTATATAAACCTAAATGAACTTTATAACATATGAATAAAATGCTTATTGGTCAATATTGCTAAATTAGCAATATTGCTCAACAACTAAATGCATTTTGTTTATACAAGTGTTTATTCTTTTATGGTGGTCTTTGGACTTTAAAATATACTTAAAATTCTTTGCTTTGCATTGCAATCATATTGCTTCATCTATTGAAAATATATGATGTTTTCTGGTGCGGTGCAGGTTTCGAATATCTTTTTTTCGAGACTTTGATTTTTCTTGACGTTTTTGATGTCAGGGAATCAGAATCAGCAAAAAAAAATCCGTGTCCGCCGTACGCCGTACGCAAAGTAAAAATACCCTTTTTTTAACGCTTAAAAATAGTACAAGCACTCGTGCGATTTGTACAAAAATTGCAACATATATAAAGTAAGGATGGAAATATATGTAAATGATATCCTTTTTTCAATAATTTCCCCCTCTTCGCGGAGCGTAGCAAATGCACAATTTTGTGCACTTCAAAAAAATACCCCTAAATATAGTCGGATCTTTACATTGTTTTACAGGTATATGTATAGACGCCATATAAAGAAGATTGTATTTCATTTCCTCGCTCCCCTATTTTATAGTAATATTAAAACAAAAAATTTGAAATTTGAAATGGCTATAAAACCAGTTTGAGTTCATATAAAACATTGTTACTGCTAACATGGATACAGCAGCTAAGTGCATTTCGTTTTCATATAAAAAATTTACCCCCCACCTTCTTTAAGTGGGTGAGAGGGCTTATGTATGAAAAAAGCTACACACCTTCAGCGGCGAAATGAATTGAAAAAATAAGAAATTATATTCTTAAATATACTATGTTACACATTCTGCATAAAAATCAGCCTCATACATTTACCGTCCTTCATTTTACAGATGAAAGAATTTTTATGGGACTATTAAAATTGAATTTTTGGTATTTAAAATGGTTATAAGATATGTCACATTGCAGATAGGGTATATATCTTTAAAGTTAGGTATAATAAGTTGGTGTCTTTCAAAATCACTCGAAATTTTTACCCCTTTCCCTTTTAATATGGGTTACGGGGTAAGTTCATGAAAGATACTGCAGAACCTCAGCGAAGGACTGTATTGAAAAAATAAGAAATTATTTTCTTAAAAATACTGTTGTATATCTTGTGCGAACAATTTGTTTTCCTACCTGCAACCCCCTCTAAGCTACATCACTTAGAAATGTTACATTTCAAAATTTATTATATAGTTTATGAAAATTGAATTTGGGGTATTTAAAATGGTCATAAGATATGCCACATTTCAGATAGGGTCTTATATCTTCAAAGTTAGGTATAATGAGTTAGTGTCTTTTAAAATCATTCGAAATTTTTACCCCTTTTCCTTTTGATATGGGTGAGGGGGTAAGTTTATGAAAGAGGCTGCAGCACCTCAACGGGGGACTGGATCGAAAAAATAAGAAATTATTTTCTTAAACATACTATCTTACAACTTGTGCCAAAAATTTTGTGTACAAAATTGAGACACGTACCTTCAACCCTCTTCATTTTACAGTGTCAAAAATTTCGAAATTTATAGATTAAAAACATATATTACATTTCGAGTATTTAGTATAAGGACGTTTTTTTGTTACCTTTCTACTGGGCAAACCAGAAGTCGCAGGTAAAAGCTTTGTATGGCGATTTCGTAGGTAACACTATGACGCATCCAAATCAATTTATAAAAAAATTTAAACCCGACAAAATTTTGAGAAAACTGGCATTTTTCAAAAATCTGATTATTTTTTTTTTGAAAAAATCATAACTTTAACGCAGACCTAGCAGCCAGTGAAAATAACGGTAACATCGAAATAAAAGTAAATTAATTGTCTATCAAACGCGCCTAGTTTGGATATTCTAGGTTCAATACGCTAGAAGTTATAATTGAATAAGTGCTTGTACCTACTTCTCCGAAGGATTTTGTTATAACACCCTGTAGCTCAGTGGGTGTTGAAAATGCACCCCCCTTCAATACGATTTTTTGCTTATAATGAACCAAGGAACCACCGCTTAACGGATTAGCATCCCAAACCGGGATACCCTGTATATAGTATTACAAATTCGAGTATTTATTTATAGAAACTTAATTGTAATATTAAAGGCCGGCGCAGAATTGGGGCTTTAATCGATAGCGTTCACTTTAACTTTTATATTTTGCCAAGTTTTTCCTAAAAAAAATTGATTTTTCACCAATATTAAAATGGTCTAGCGCTGGCGTTCATTTTTCAACTTGTTGAAAGCCAGCGCTGGCGTTTTTTTCATTGATTTCCATGTGTTGAGACTTTTAAGCTAACGCTATCCATTAAAGCCCCAATTGTGCGCCGGCCTTAAATTGTACAGCATTGGGAGTTTTGTAAAAATCATAATTTTTATTTAAATCTTCGTTTTCATTAAATCCTAGGTGGATCAAAAGGGTATATGAAGCATTTGTGTATGGGAGTTTTGTAAAAATCATAATTTTTATTTAAATCTTCGTTTTCATTTAATCCTCTAGGTGGATCAAAAGGGTATATGAAGCACTCTTCCAACTTTTTTAATATATTTAGGCATATTTTAAGTTCATTATTTTTATATTATATTTAGGGTTTATATTACATTTAGGGTGCGTTGCACCACCTCACAAATGTGCTATAATACATAAATAGTTTTATAATTGTTTAGGGTTTTTTTACACTCAACTACTGTAAATGCATATTTGCAGTATATGTTATACCCTCTAGCCACAGAAATTAAAATTATAACAACATTTTATACTACTATTTACTACCTTTCAAATGCGACATTAAACCAATTTTTTGGCGCTAATTAAAAATTAGAAAACACATTTTAAAAATTAACATTTTACATATTTTAGTATTTAGTGCATCTAGCGGTATAAATTAGAAATACGGTTACCGGAATCGTATTCTACTTTTAATTACTTTTCCAACGACTAGTCACACTTCATTTTTTAGTCCCATTTACTATTTTAAATTACAAGTTTTTACTTGTATTTTATTGCCCGTTGGCGGCAAAAGTGAGATCATGAGAATATCTGGATTTGTTTAATTTTAGATAAGCTTTCCTGCGCTTGCTGTCCCTTCATGTTTGGTAAAGATTCACCAAATTAAATAACATTTATAAAAAAACATTATAATTATGTTACACCCTCTAGAGGCAGAAATTAAAATAATAACTTTTAGTATATATATTTTAGTATTCAGCAACTCTAGCGGTAGAAATTTCAAATACGGTTACTAGTAAGTTTATGAAAGAGGCTGCAGCACCTCAGCGGGGGACTGGATTGAAAAAATAAGAAATTTACTATATTTACTATACACACATTTACTATATAAAATTATATTTTTTTTCCAAAAAAGATGTTTTGGAAAAATGCAAAAAGGGCTGCCTACCGGCCTGATTTAAAAATATTATCAATTACACCTGGTTCTTAGTAAATCAAGCTTTCTAACCATGTGAAATAACTGTTTTTTTTTTGTTTAAATCGGACTGACAAAAGCCTTAGCATAAGGGGTTTTTTTTTAAAAAAAAGTCCTAAAAAGGCTCTAAAAAAGAAATATCTAATTATAGACTAATAGCTAAATATATCTACCATACCTAAACTTTTTGAATTAATAATTTTTACATATATAGTAGTATACATATATAGTAGTATATGAACACTGTTCTTAGTTCCTAATCACATGGCTTTACAAAACAAAGATCTACAACCAGATGACGAATGTGGTTGAGTCAGCTCCCATTATTATTAATAATATGGAAGCTGGGTGTCAAACTGATGTGCTTGTCAGTGATCTAAGTAAAACGTTTGACCTTCTACCACATAGTGTTATCTTATTTAAGCTTAGGAAACTATGATTTCCTACGTTTTTTTTAAAATGGATTAAATTTTATTTGATTAATAGGACCTCTAGTATTTTATTTAAAGAAGTCATATCTTCGCAATTTGAAACAAGTAGCCATCTTTGTCCCCTGTGAGGCACCAAGGTAGCCATTTTTGTACCCTGTTATTTATTATTGTAATTAATTATGTGATGTCTGTTATTAAACATAGTAATATCAGTATTATGTGGATGATATGAAAATATATAGGAAAATATTTCCGTTGAATGATGCTATTTACCTTCACGAAAATTTAAATCGTTTCTCAACATGCTGTAAGTTTAATATTTTTAAATTCAATGTTAGTAAATGTGCAATGTTTACATAAGCTTATTTGCTTATTTAAAATAAAACCACTTCTTATGTCTTTCACTTTATAAGTTTTATTGTTCGTCTTTCTTTTTTTATAAGTACTTAAACTTATTACTAACAATGAAATTAAACTTATTACTAGCATGAAATAATTAGAACATATTGGCAAATAAGCTATATAAACCTAAATGAACTTTATAACATATGAATAAAATGCTTATTGGTTAATATTGCTAAATTAGCAATATTGCTCAACAACTCAATGCATTTTGTTTATACAAGTGTTTATTCTTTTGTGGTGGTCTTTGGACTTTAAAATATACTTAAAATTCTTTGCTTTGCATTGCAATCATATTGCTTCATCTATTGAAAATATATGATGTTTTCTGGTGCGGTGCAGGTTTCGATATCTTTTTTTCGAGACTTTGATTTTTCTTGACGTTTTTGATGTCAGGGAATCAGAATCAGCAAAAAAAAAATCCGTGTCCGCCGTACGCCGTACGCAAAGTAAAAACACCCTTTTTTTAACGCTTAAAAATAGTACAAGCACTCGTATTCAAAAAAATACCCCTAAATATAGTCGGATCTTTACATTGTTTTACAGGTATATGTATAGACGCCATATAAAGAAGATTGTATTTCATTTCCTCGCCCCCCTATTTTATAGTAATATTAAAACAAAAAATTTGAAATTTGAAATGGCTATAAAACCAGTTTGAGTTCATATAAAACATTGTTACTGCTAACATAGATACAGCAGGTAAGTGCATTTCGTTTTCATATAAAAAATTTACCCCCCACCTTCTTTAAGTGGGTGAGAGGGCTTATGTATGAAAAAAGCTACACACCTTCAGCGGGGAAATGAATTGAAAAAATAAGAAATTATATTCTTAAATATACTATGTTACACATTCTGCATAAAAATCAGCCTCATACATTTACCGTCCTTCATTTTACAGATGAAAGAATTTTTATGGGACTATTAAAATTGAATTTTTGGTATTTAAAATGGTTATAAGATATGTCACATTGCAGATAGGGTATTATATCTTTAAAGTTAGGTATAATAAGTTGGTGTCTTTCAAAATCACTCGAAATTTTTACCCCTTTCCCTTTTAATATGGGTTACGGGGTAAGTTCATGAAAGATACTGCAGAACCTCAGCGAAGGACTGTATTGAAAAAATAAGAAATTATTTTCTTAAAAATACTGTTGTACATCTTGTGCGAACAATTTGTTTTCCTACCTGCAACCCCCTCTAAGCTACATCACTTAGAAATGTTACATTTCAAAATTTATTATATAGTTTATGAAAATTGAATTTGGGGTATTTAAAATGGTCATAAGATATGCCACATTTCAGATAGGGTCTTATATCTTCAAAGTTAGGTATAATGAGTTAGTGTATTTTAAAATCATTCGAAATTTTTACCCCTTTTCCTTTTGATATGGGTGAGGGGGTAAGTTTATGAAAGAGGCTGCAGCACCTCAACGGGGGACTGGATCGAAAAAATAAGAAATTATTTTCTTAAACATACTATCTTACAACTTGTGTCAAAAATTTTGTGTACAAAATTGAGACACGTACCTTCAACCCTCTTCATTTTACAGTGTCAAAAATTTCGAAATTTATAGATTAAAAACATATATTACATTTCGAGTATTTAGTATAAGGACGTTTTTTTGTTACCTTTCTACTGGGCAAACCAGAAGTCGCAGGTAAAAGCTTTGTATGGCGATTTCGTAGGTAACACTATGACGCATCCAAATCAATTTATAAAAAAATTTAAACCCGTCAAAATTTTGAGAAAACTGGCATTTTTCAAAAATATGATTATTTTTTTTTTGAAAAAATCATAACTTTAACGCAGACCTAGCAGCCGGTGAAAATAACGGTAACATCGAAATAAATATGAAGCACTCTTCCAACTTTTTTAATATATTTAGGCATATTTTAAGTTCATTATTTTTATATTATATTTAGGGTTTATATTACATTTAGGGTGCGTTGCACCACCTCACAAATGTGCTATAATACATAAATAGTTTTATAATTGTTTAGGGTTTTTTTACACTCAACTACTGTAAATGCATATTTGCAGTATATGTTATACCCTCTAGCCACAGAAATTAAAATTATAACAACATTTTATACTACTATTTACTACATTTCAAATGCGACATTAAACCAATTTTTTGGCGCTAATTAAAAATTAGAAAACACATTTTAAAAATTAACATTTTACATATTTTAGTATTTAGTGCATCTAGCGGTATAAATTAGAAATACGGTTACCGGAATCGTATTCTACTTTTAATTAGTTTTACAACGACTAGTCACACTTCATTTTTTAGTCCCATTTACTATTTTAAATTACAAGTTTTTACTTGTATTATATTGCCCGTTGGCGGCAAAAGTGAGATCATGAGAATATCTGGATTTGTTTAATTTTAGATAAGCTTTCCTGCGCTTGCTGTCCCTTCATGTTTGGTAAAGATTCACCAAATTAAATAACATTTATAAAAAAACATTATAATTATGTTACACCCTCTAGAGGCAGAAATTAAAATAATAACTTTTAGTATATATATTTTAGTATTCAGCAACTCTAGCGGTAGAAATTTCAAATACGGTTACTAGTATCGTATTCTACTCTTAAATACCTTTTCAACGACTGGTGACACTTCATTTTTGGTACACATTTACTGAATAAATTACAGTTTTAATCGTAAAAAGATGTTTCGGAAAAATATGAATAGCGCCGCCTACCTACTGAATTTTAAAATTCTATCAGTAAAATCTGGTTTTCAATCAATTAAGCTTTCTATCGTATCGTTGTGTCTATCGTAAACTTTCGTGTACATAACGAAGTGAAATAACCGGTTTTGATTATTTACATCGGATGGACAGACGGACAGACAGGCAGGCGTACAAAGCGTTTACATAATAGATTTTTTTTTAAAAACAAAGTCCTAGAAAAGAAAAGATTTTACTATCCTATGGCTTTTACAGTGTAAACGGACGGACAGACAGACGGACGGAAGGACGGATAGACGGTCGGACAGACAGAGTGAAACTAATATGCACATTTCTTACCAATTTGATTGGAATTGTGCTAAAAATGAAAAGGAATTTAAAAATGGATAATGATTATGTGATTAATTTCAATTATGTTTTAAACATAATTTGATTTCGGGGACTATAGGTTCTAACTCTAACCAATAATAAATAGATTGTAATGAAGATATCTTAGAATTATTTTGTAATAAAAATGTAATTAAAATTAATGAATAAATTGGTGTTAATTTTCACCACATTAAAAAATTGCAATAATTATTTAAAGATACAATTAATTTAGCAGTGGTAACTATTTTTCAATAATTTAGTCATTAATAAATTACAAAATAAATGAATGATGACATAATTAATATTAGCGAAATATTAATGACAAGAATTACTAAAAAACCACAATTACAAATATTTGAAATAACATGAAATTATAAGAATTAATTCAAAATATAATAATAGAAAAATTACTGTTGCAAATGAAACCATAAATTTCTGAAGTAAGTTTTTTGTAATGATAATATACACATACAGCATAAATTCTCCCATCAATACTAAAAGATTATACTAAAAGAAGAAAGTTAAAACTGAACCATAAATTATTTTATTAAATGAAAAGGTTTAAATAATTCTTATAAAGCCCTATATGAAATAGCATAGATCACAATTTATATGTCGAATTTAATTACTGAGATTGGATAAATCGAAAATGTATCAGGAGTCTTAAAAAGTCGGCAATAAAAAAAGTTACGTTAACCCGAAAAATTTCCAATGATAAAGATAAATGGTATACTAGTATAGAATGATATATTTTAACTCATGTGGAAAACTGAGTAATATATTTCATATGAAAATCTATTTGACAGATTTCATTTAAGATATTTTTCATTAAGCAGTAAAATTATTTATACCATTATTATTTTTAATATATACAATAATTAAATTGATAGATTTAAGTTGAATAATTGTGAAGGATTAGAACAGTAAACCCTAATCGGTTTAAAATTTGATGGCAATTTAAAGTATACTGAAATATTTCCGAATTTTGGTCAAATCATTTATGCGACATTTTTCAAATATCATTAATGAGTTATTTAACATATGTAAAATTTAATATACTTCAAAAATATACTTTAAATAAATTGCAGTTACTTAAATTTAAAGATGTCATGTTAGGTTAGGAATAAAACATATGATAAAAAAATTTTTAATTTCTATTTTGTTAATTTGAAATAAAAAATTTTAAAATTAAAATTCACTTTTAATTAACTTCAATTTTTAATTCTCAACTAAAAGCTTCTTAAATTAAAAAAAATAAAACGAATTAATTTCATTTTTTACTTATAATAATTTGGTTACTTTAGAATAGAAGAGAATTTACTACACAAATATTTTTTGTAATTATTATTAATTTAATTTTTGTATATAATTCTCATAAAAAATAATCCTTTCTTAATTACTTTTCATTTTATATAAAGTATTGTATGTAGTTGTTTTGCTATAGTATAATATTATTTTAGAAATTTCGATAATTCAAAAGGAAAACTAAGTCAAGAAGAAATAGCTTTATTATAGGATACAATTTAATTACTGAAGATTTATCAAAAGACATTTTCTTTTTTATATATAATGATGTATATATTTATTTTCCAAACGAACATCTACAATAAATAAGATTTACCAAGGATAAAGTTATAGTCAATTATAAGATTTAAAGTAACAAATTGTATCCTTAAATTCATTCTGTTCGAGAAAAACTTAGTCATTTATTTTAATGATTATTTGAAGCAAAAACCAATTTTTTTTTGGATTATTGAAATAAAGATTTAAGTAAAATATATTGATGAATAAATTAATATTTCTTCAAAAGTTTCGTAACAGTTAATCAAATATTTCCGTCCTTTTTTCTGGTATTAAATATTTTTTTTATACTAATATTTATTATCAGTCATTTAATTTTATATAAATTGGTAATGCAAAAACATGTTTAAAATATATATTAAGAAATTGTGCAACAATACCCTAATAATTAATTTATACGTGTATGCTTTCTAATTCCATTATATATATATACGAATACGTATCCATAAAAACTATATTGATATTTTAAGGATGAAGATTTTTCGAAAGTTTTTGTTCATCATTTCAATAATATATTTTATAGGACAATAACTTGGAATAAGAAAAGTCATTTTTTTTAGTTTCTGATGAGAATTTAAATGTACAATTATGTATTACATATACTATGAATGTATTATACCGAAATTGCACTATTTAAATTCAGATACATACTGATTAAAATGAGTTGATTTACTTTTTGACATACTAAAATAAAATTAATTTCTAAAAACCAAAAATACTTCAACATATTTTATTATCCCATGTTATACAATCTTTCGTTATAATTTTATTTTTTAATACTATTAAAAATTATTGTTTACATAACAATTTTCATTCCGGTATAAATTGAAATTAATCTAGTTTAAATCATAAATAAAAGTTTTCTTTAACTATAAAAGTTTCTTTTAACTAATTTAAATGTGCTTCGATGAAGATAGAACGAATTTTTTGTATATGACTATGACTCTAGTTTTTCATTGTCCTTTTACATTATGTGTTTATAAGTTTATGAAAAATATTAACATTATTAATTTAATTCTTTTCAAAATCTTCAAAAACCATATGCTTCTTAATAAGCTTTTACATTGTTAGAAGTATAGAAGGTATTTTTAAAACTCTTTCGAATATTAAAATTTTTCCTATTATTTATTAGGAAATTTATTTATAATTGAAAATTAAACTTAGTTGATACTTATTTCTGATACTTGAATATAATTCTAAGGTCATATTATGCATAAAAATATAATCTTCAAAAATACGTCTTTAGTTTTATTTGAGTATTGGTAGAAGTTCTTGTCACGCACCGGGCGCTATATCCTTTACACTTTACATAAAAAAATATAATAATTATATACATTCCCGCAATGTATTCCCTAAATATAAATATTAAAAGTATAAATTCCCGATAAAAATCGATTATTGAACTATACTGTATTAATATCTATATTATTTTTAATTAATTATTGATATATTTGACCTTAGCAAAGTTATTTGGTATTTTTAAAATTCCACTGTCAACAAGCCACCCTGTGTAATAAATTTTAGTATATTATGTATATCTAAAAGATAATAATAGCTATTCATTGTTTAGTTTTTTTTTATGTTAAAACTTATTATGTATGTGTATAACATTTTCAAAGTTAGATAGGATGGGAAATGAAAAAACGCGATAAGATAATTCAATTATTTCGGGATTAGGCAATAGTAAATGAAAAGCGCAAATAATTTGATTTGATGTTCTATGAGTAAAATATTGGTTATATTTATATACATTTTTCGTGTATAATGAAAAAACGTTATATTAAATGTTAATATATCGACTTATGTTTACATTAATTCGTTTAAGTTTAATTAATTAAGATCCTTACAAATTAATTGAAATTGTTTGAATATATAAACAAATATATATAATAGCAGTTGTT
Source organism: Empis stercorea (assembly GCA_949752835.1). Lineage (NCBI taxonomy): Eukaryota > Metazoa > Arthropoda > Insecta > Diptera > Empididae > Empis > Empis stercorea. Next base: position 36,503,240 of record OX457089.1, read on the forward strand.
TTGATAAGAAAGGATAATTTAAATTTGCAAAATAATAGATTATATGAGATTTGTGGATTTTTGAAATTGTATTTTATATGTGTTTTAGTAGAGGGTATTAAAAAGAGAAATTTTGATTCTAAAGTTGTTTTTTTAATTCTCAAATTTATTATAACATTTAATGTTTACATACAAAATAGTAATTATCTACAAAATAATCTTTCAGTTCTTTATAATTTTTGCTAATACTCAGATAAAACTTCATTATAAGATTCTAAAATTATAGAGATCTAATAAAAATTACAAAAGGTCGCTTAGTTGACTCAGCTTTAAGAATGAGTTCCAGTAATTAAGACGAAGAAAACACTAGCGGTCGGGTCCAATTGCTGATGACAACAACTGACTCGCTTACAGAAGAATACAGAAGAACAAAAGAATTTATGGTTCGGAATCCATATAAAATTAGTAGGTCCAAATTGCAATAAAAAATGTCGGAAAAACCTCTAAAAGGTATATGCCTAGATCCACATCGGTCTTTTGAACCAAAAGAAGAATAAGTATCCATTAAAAATAAAACTTTTCATATTTAATAATTTCTATATTTATATTTTAAGAATCAACCAGATAGAATTCAATATTTATTGTATACATTACAATTGGGAAATAGCCTATTTATTTGGTAAATAATTTTCTATTGAATTAAATAAATACTAAATACGTTCATGTAAACAATTTTCATTATTTCAAGAACATAAATAAAGGATTATTTATTGTTATCGATGCCATGCTTTATACATATACTTAATTTATCTGTCTGACAGTGTCATGATCGGGAAAAAACATTCATCGTACTCGATGTCAAATCCATTGCATTTATTATAACTGCAAGTCGAATGAACTAAGATAGTATATGTGTAGTATATCTATATAATATTATATGTATGGATACATCATATATGTACATGAATAAATTGGAAAAAGACACTGTGCTTTTGTAGAAAAATACAAATTAAAAAAATAGTTAAAAAAGAATATAAATAATTTTTTGTTTAATGTTGAATTTACTCCCTTGATACACATACCATTACCAATATAGTATATTTTATAAGTTATCCTAGATCCTTAAACAAAAATAAAAAACACATAAATGTGCAAAAAAAGAACTGTTTAAAAAAATCCATTATGTCCGAAAAAACATATGCAGCATTTAACAAATATTTATGCATTATGCAGAACGTACTATAAGGAATATTTTGCGGATATTCATAATTCTTAGAAGTTTATTTATGACTAAATCATATGTGAAATTTTTAAATATTAAATTATATTGTTGATATTATTATGCAATGCTTCGTCTGGCTTTGTAAATGGGAAAGTATTTCACCAGAAAAAATTTGGATAATTTTTTTCTATAATTTTTAGTAACAGTATAAATCTCAATGTTAGAGAACATATACAGGAATCTATAGGGAAATGAGTAATTTTGAAATCCATAATCCATATGAAAATCATTCTTCGGAATCTTTCAATTAACTTATCCATCATAACCATAACTCTAACATTGCTACGGCTCCTATAACACCGTATACTGTGATTTCCATATAACGAGCTAATAAATTCATCGTGTTATCTGAAATTATACTATATAATATAAGAAATATTTTGATTCAATTAACATTTAAAATGTTTAACTTTCTTCAATTGAAATTTCAATTTGCAAAGTGAAACATCTAAATTTTTGATCAGACTTTTTGAATATTCATTGGGATCTCCAAGGTAGGACACCGTTTATAGCCGAAAACAATATTTCTTCAATTTATTACATACTTTTTTAATAAGTCCTAGTTGTATATTGAATATTTTTAGTTTGTGTCACTCACGTACATAATATGCGTGAATTAAATAAATACTACCCAGGGGCAGCCATTACATATTTTAGTATCTGTACATAGTGATTACTTTATTTTCAGCTTATATGGATGTTAATTTTATGATTTATAATTTAAAAAAAAGCCGCGCAGCTGAACAAGTGTTCAACAGTTTCACAATCATGGGCTTTTTTATATGTTATATTACAATACTATAAAATACTGTTTTTTATGTGGCATCATAAATTTAAATCACAAATTCGGTGAATATCTTCTGTGTTAAGTTATATATTTAAATTGCGTAAATGCGTCCTTGTGACATAAAATCGAACTATAGAAATTTTATTTTATTTTATGTGATTTCCAATATGTGATTTTACCAAAATTAATATGTATTGTGTTGTACTTTTAATAGCCTTTCCACCGCGTTATCAGACTTAATTTTTGGTGGACATTTATAATTTATTGTATTTAATTTAAATTTTACATTAAAAAGCATATTGTGGGCAAAATGATAATTTAGCTACCTATACCTACCGTCTATTATGTTTGGTTCTCAATATTTGTTTCCAAAGGATAGTCACTCATAAATATTTTTGACTGTTGTGTTTAGGTTTACATCGTACGTACAGACCGAAAGACAGACAAAAGCGCTAACATAGCACTTTTTTATAGCCCTAAAAATGTCTAATTGTACATACATATAATCGTAACTAATAAAAACTTTTTTAATATTCAAATCGGATTACGATTTAATATTTTGAATATTTTTACTTAATATTTAAAGATTTAAACTTAACTAAAATTAATAAACTACATTAAATGGTTAAATACCTTTACTTTTTAGGATTTTATCAAATTAAAATTTTTAACCAATTTAGGATATAAATAATTATATATATACTATAAAAAAATTACAAAAAAATTTTGAGACTTTTACTTTAATGTTTGGTATTCAAAAAGTAATATATAGCTAACATGGCATGTTGCCTGTTGTAATGTATACATATATAGTATTACAAAATTAAGTAGTACTAAGTGAAAAAAATTAATTATCTTTATTTCCCAAGTGACGTTTCAACGGCAATGCTTTTCTATTAAAATAAAATAACAAATGTTTGTTGGTGAAACGAGAAACTAGCAGAAAATTTACGCTTCAACTTAAACAGTCTGTTTATCAGGCCTTACTCTCAATTATCATATTATTCTTGCTATTTACTCTTAATTATTAAGTTGATCGTCTTTGCAGAGATTCAAAATACAAATGGGACAGGATTTGCCTTATCTATAAACACCGGGGAACAAACACATTACAATCTGTCTAGCGCATCGCAATCTGTTGATAGGAATATAACAGTGTATAACTAATATATTTATTCGCTCAGACAGCCATGTAATACTTGCGGTTACAATAAGTATATTAAAGCTCCAAAAATTCTGCTCAACAAAATGAACTTTAAAAATCCACTATTTAAATATATTTAGAACTATATGCAATATTAAATTCTTTTTAAGGGTTTTATTGTAAAAAGAAATCCCTTATGTTAAAGGTTTTCTGTCCGTCCGTCCGTCCGTTGTAAAAAATAAAAACACATTACACACCAAAATATCTTAAATATTAATTTTTAAAATTTGTTTTCAAATATCCACTATTTCAAATATGCCCCAAAAGTTGAGTTTATATTATACTCTGAACTCTAAAAGCTAGTACTAACTCTGAAAGCTATTTTAATTTTTGTCGCTAGAGAGCGTAACATAGTATTATAATGTTTTTAAAATTAATTTTAAGTTTCGAATTCTTTACCATCAATGATGGGGGAACAAATGAAGGAAAGCTTATCTATAGATGAAAGAAATCAGACATTTCCCATAATTCGATTTTTTGTCGCTAGGGCTAAAGGGCAGAAAGATACAAGTAAAAAAAATCAATTAGCATGTTGAATGTTTACCGAATTAGATGATAAATCTTATGTAGAAAGGAGAAGAAAAAAAATTTCTAGGTACTCTACTATAGTAACTAAGAGAAAAAGCCTATGATTATGACACTTCTTCCGAGTAGTTTAGTTGTGCGATATTTTTTTGTTTTGTTACCATAGCATCCGTAGATAATATTTTTTTGTTTTTATTAAAAACACAAAAAAAAATATTTTACTTGAATTCATTATTAATAGACTTTTTTATGATAAAATTTGAATCCCGAAAATCGAAGGCTATTTTTCACATTTGATTCCACAATTCTACGTGAGGTGAAATCATAAAAAGCTAAAAGAATAAAAATATAACATTTTGTAAATTTGAAAAATTCTAAATTTTTGTTGTGGAAGCATATGTGAACTACATACGTATCATATTTCCCCAAAAAAAGTATAGAACAAAAAAATATGGATTTAAAAAATTTCTTTTCAAATTTCCTATCAATATTTTAACTTATAAAATTCAATTCATTATGATATTTTTTAAACCTGTAAAATTATGATATTAAATTAACATTTCGTGAAATTTTCAACAAAATCATTCAGCAATGACATGAACAATTTGTTAGGAAAATGTTGCTGATGTTTATAATACAAAAATGTCGAAGTATTTGGGTAATGGAAGCCTTTTACTGCTAATATATAGGAAAACTTTTATTTATGGGTTTTACTCTTATGTATAATATATTTTATAATTTAATATATCAGTGAACACTAATGAAAACATCAATTCTATTTTTCTTTCATTATTAAGTTAAAGAACTGGAGTCAAGAAAATTATATGCTTGTTAAAATTTTGATTTATTTTGATCACGTATCAATCCCATAGGTTTCATTTGCTTCATTTATTTCGTTTTCAAAAGAAATTATGAACTTTTTTCTAGTATTTTGATTTGATTGATTATTTATGAGAAGTTTTATGTAATAAAAGTTCAAGCTTCAAAGAAATTCGCAACCAGTTTTCCACAGAAAGTTAAACACACTATTATCAGAACTAAGAAATATTATGTATTTGCCTTACTAAAAATGTAAAGGAAATTTTAATTTTTTAATAATCCTTCCAACGGCAATTCGTAATTGTGGCGTTTTCACAATATTAATCTAATACCCGGGACACACCGGACATAAAACTCAGTTTTCGTGTTTTCAAAGTTCAAAAATGGAAATTCATAAGGTTTTAGTACAGTTTTCAGGAATAAATTGAAAACACGAAACCTACAAATTTGTAGGGTTTTCACGAAAATATATTTTAGCGCCATCTATGACAAAATAGAAGATACGTATTTTTGAAGTTGGCATAGCTACATTTTCATACAAAAGTAGCCATTTTTCTGAAAAATAAAAATAAAATCAAAAAATTTTTAAAAAAAAGAAGAAAAATTAAATTTTATTAAATAATTTTTAATATAATTAAATCAAAATTTGACATTAAAAACAAATAATTACTATTTTTAATTAGTTTGGTTTTTACGTAGAGTTGTTTAAATAAATAATTTTCATAATTTAACATTCGAAAACGAAATCTCGCTCCATTTTTGGTGTGTCACCATGTGTCCCGATTTCGGCAGGAATTTCCCGATATTGAAACTCTATTCCCGATTCCCGATATGTAATCGCTAATTCCCGATTGTCCAAAAATTACTCACTAAATATGTTTTTAACGGAAAAAATAATTATTTTAATAATTAAAAAAAAATCGTTTTTCATTTTAACCTAAAATGAATATATATTCCAATTCCAATGTTTATAAATATTTTTTTTCACTTGTCATGTCAGTAGTGTGAATTGAAGCTGTCGCTTAAGACATTAATATTAAAGTGTTACGACAAATGTCGTTTTTTTCTTATTAATTATTGACATTTTTGGTCAACGCTTAACACACTTACGGTTCGTTTTTAAAATTTGTAAGTGGGATATTTTAAAAATTTCGGTGTTTGCAAATTTTTTAGGTAAATATATTATATATATGTATAAGTTAATAATTATAATTGTAAAATATTTAATTAAGTTTAATGTATCCACATTATGTGAGTACTCCTTTTAAATAAGTATTTTTTTAAATTTTGAGTGTAAAATGTCAGAATATGAAAGTGAAGAAAACAGTAATAAAGAGAAAAAAAGTAAAACAAATGGTCAAATTTAACTCGATGCAATTTTTATATTATTTATGGTTTTTACTTTCCCTTTTATGAATTCACACTTCCAGTATATATGTCGGTATATTTATTTATTTATTTATTTATTTATTTATTTATTTATATATACATATATATGTATATATATATCTCCTCACCTGGCCATAAGTCTTAAACGGCTTGACCGATTGAGCTCAAATTTGGAATTTGAGCTCGTGCCATCAATGGCTTGGTACCATATAAATTTTTGATTACGGGGAAGGGGGCGCGGAGGGCTGTTTAATTTTTGAATGTACCAAAAAAACCATGTGGGGTATCAAATGAAAGGTCTTGACGAGTACATCTCATTGAGCGGTAGTCCGGGGGGCGCCGTGGGTCATGTCGGGCGCAAATCGGGGCAATGTGGGGCCCCATAATACAAAAAATCATGTGGGGTATCAAATGAAAGGTCTTGATGAGTACATCTCATTGAGCGGTAGTCCGGGGGGCGCCGTGGGTCATGTCGGGTCCAAAACGGGGGCAATGTTGGGCTCCATAATACAAAAAATCATGTGGGGTATCAAATGAAAGGTCTTGACGAGTACATCTCATTGAGCGGTAGTCCGGTGGGCGCCCTGGATCATGTCAGGCCCAGAACGGGGGCAATGTGAGGTCAATAATACAAAGAAACATGTGGGGTATCAAATGAAAGGTCTTGACGAGTACATCTCATTGAGCGGTAGTCTGAGGGCGGCGTGGGTCATGTCAGGCCCAGAACGGGGGCAATGTGGGGTCCATAACACAATAAAACATGTGGGGTATCAAATGAAAGGTTTGACGAGTACATCACATTGGGCGGTAGTCCGGGGGCGCCGTGGGTCATGTCAGCCCCAAAACGGGGTCAATGTGGGGTCCATAATACAAAGAAACATGTGGGGTATCAAATGAAAGGTCTTGACGAGTACATCACATTGGGCGGTAGTCCGGGGGCGCCGTGGGTCATGTCGGGAACGGGGACAATGTTGGGCGCTGGAATACAAAAAATCATGTAGGGTATCAAATGCAGCGTCTTGGAGTAGATCTCAATGGGTGGTAGTCCGGGGACCGTCGTGGGTCAAGTGGGGCCCAAAATCAAAAAAATCATTTTGGGTATCAAATGGAAGGTCGTGAAGAGTACATCTTGTTGCTTAGTCCATAGGTCAAACGGGCCCAAAACCAGTTAACAGAAAATTTATTACTTTCCCTTTTATGAATTCACTCCTCCAGTATGTCGGTATCTCCTCACCTGGCCATAACTCTGAAACGGCGGGACCGATTGAGCTCCAATTTGGAAGGTGAGCTCGTGTCATCACATGATTGGTGCCCTATAAATTAAGGGCCTTTGTGATTAGAGGGAAGGGGCTGCGGAGGTCCGTTTAATTTTTGAATGTACCAAAAAAAACCCACCTCAAATGAAAGGTCTTGACGAGTACATCTCATTGAGCGGTAGTCCGGGGGGCGGCGTGGGTCATGACTGGCTCAAAACGGGTCAATGTTGGGCCCTATAATACAAGAATCATGTGCGGTATCAAATGAAAGGTCTTGACGAGTACATCTCATTGGACGGTGGTCCGGGGGGCGCCGTGTGTCATGTCAGGCCCAGAACGGGGGCAATGTGGGGTCCATAATACAAAAAACATGTGGGGTATCAAATGAAAGGTCTTGAAGAGTACATCTCATTGAGCGGTAGTCCGGGGGGCGGCGTGGGTCATGACTGGCTCAAAACGGGGTCAATGTTGGGCCCTATCATACAAAAAATCATGTGGGGTATCAAATGAAAGGTCTTGAAGAGGACATCTTGTTGAGTACTCCGAGAGGTACTCTGGGTCTTGTGGGACCCATAATTCAAAAAGACATGAGAGGTATCAAATAAAAGGTATTGAAGAATACATCGCCCAAAAGTGTCATGTGGGCGCCCATCATAAAAAAAATCATGTGGGGCATCAAATGAAAGGCCTTGAAGAGTAGTCCGAGCAGTACCCTGGGTCATGTGGAGCCAATTATACAAAAAACATGTAGGGCACCGGGGGCCATGGAAGGCCCAAAACGTCGGCCTAATGTGAAATTCCAAATCGTGGGCCATGAGGAGCTCAAACAAATCATTCCCAAGTTGTCAAAGTATTTAAATATTTTTAGTCGGTCAAATTAATAAATATTTGACCGACTAAAAAGTGTAAAATAAAAAATATAAATAAAAAAAAGTTTTTTAAAAATACTTTCCCTTAAAGAAATATTCAACTAAAAAGTAATAAACAAGCAAATAATACCACATCAATGTACTTTCCCGTTGAAATTGAGCAACTGTCAACAATAGTAAGGGAAAGGTAGACCTCTTTATAAATGGCATTAATTCTGATAAGGTCTAGTTTCCCTTACTATTGCTGACAGTTGCTCAATTTCAACGGGAAAGTACATTGATGTGGTATTATTTGCTTGTTTATTACTTTTTAGTTGAATATTTCTTTAAGGGAAAGTATTTTTAAAAAACTTTTTTTTATTTATATTTTTTTATTATAACAAATGTGTATTTTTTAATATTAAATGTGTTCTATTTAAATAATTAAAAAAGAATGTGCAAATTGACTATAATTATGAATTGAAGTACTAATTTTTTTTTTGCTTCTAAGATCCCGATATGCCATTTAGAAAAACTGGCAACCCTGGTGTCACTATAAAAGTTTTTAGGTCTAGTTTTCGCGAAAACTTTGGTTTTCAATTTTGGTGTGTCTAGGGTATTATTAAAAAAATCAATTTTTAATAATTTTACTATTTTCATATGTATTTGTAACAACCAAAAAAAGTTAAATGGAATAAATTTTTTTAAAAAAAATTTATTAGTGTTATATTAGTTTAAAAAATTTCATTAACCAAATATTATTTCCTTTTTCCTGTTATATTTAACTTTTTCTGTATTTACTTTGAAAAAGTTACAAAGAGACAACCAAATTTTTTGTCTATAGGCATTCTTCAAAATATTATTTTAGTATTAAACTGGAATTTGTTTAAAGATCTTTCAAGGATTTAGATAAACTTTTATCTCTATTTATTTGAATATTGTTTGTTTTTGGTGAATTATTATGAATGTTAGCTTTGGAAATGAATATAAAAGAAGAAAATACCATAAGTACTAAAGACTTTAGTATACGCGACAATTGAAATTTAGTTCTTAGTTCATTCAAGTGAATTGAATTTTTGAATAATACCAGCAAAATTTATATTTAACAGATGTTTTGAACAAGATTAGATTTTATTTTCATTTTCTATTTTAATAATTAATGTAAAGCTTACAATTTATATATTTAAAGAGTTTTATATTGTTAAATTTTGTTAAATTTCAAAATATGTACACTATTTTTAAAGTGCTTGAAAACAACTATAAATAGTTATGAATCGTAAATAAGTTTTCTTTATGGATCCAATTATAAGAGATATTTGATTGATAAGCAATATATATTTCTTAATTACATATATTTGAATAGTTTACTTGTGCATTGCATTTTTCCACCAAATTTAAATTATAAATGCAAATATCCCCACTTTTATTACTGTTTCCTTCTTTCTTCCTGAATTCATAGAGTTTATTCCATAATGTATACGCCTCGAGCAAGTTCTTGGGTCATAGAAAAAACAATTAACATATACATATATATATATATACTCTTCTAAACATAATTTTATTACGAAATCAATTTCTTCTCAATTTTAGACCCGTGACACACCAGACCGAGAACTCGGTTTGGTCTGAAAACTACAAATTTGTAAGGTTTCGCAAAAATATATACTAACGCCATCTATGACAAAATAGTAGTAATAATAGTAATAGTAAAAAAACATTTTTATAATTATTTTATTTGTAGTACTCCACTTTAAATTTAATTATTTTTTTTTATTTTGTGTTTATCACTCCACGTCTAATTTTAATTTGATTTGTTTTTATTTTTTGTTTACTATAGTCCACGTCAAATTGATATTAAATTTTTTTTTTTATTATGTTGCCATATTGTGCGAGGTAAAAATAAATTTTAAAAATAAAAAAAGAAAAATTAAATTTTATTAATTGATTTTTAATGAAATTAAATAAAAATTTGTCATTAAAAACAAATAATTATTGTTTTTTAATTTTTTGGTGAGTTTAAATAAACAATTTTCATAATTTGACAACCGCAAACGAATCTCGCTCCATTTTTGGTGTGTCACGATAAAAGTTTTCAGCTCTAGTTTTCGCAAAAACTTTGTCTTTCAATTTTGGTGTGGTATGTATTAGAAAATTTATGTTCAGTAAGTTTTTATATCTCGAAAATTTATTATATTTGAAAAACTTTTTTTATAATTCATCATTTATATTACTGTCATAACTACTAATTATACATTTATACTATATGTTATGTCAGAATATATACATACATATACTATCTGTTATGTGAGAATAGTTTGATATTTAATGATGTATATACTATTATTTTTTGATTGATATTCTTATTCAGTTTTCTTTTGCTATAAATCAAAAAGAAATAAAAAATTTACAATAAAAGATATTTAATGAATTTCCAAACTATATCAGATTATACAAAATTAAAGTTTATAGAATTTATGAAATTTTAATGCAAAATTAAAGAATATAAAACTTTAATAAAAAGTAGAGATTGTTTTTTTTTTATTATTAAAGTGCGTTTATTACTTTATACTTCTATGTGTTTTTGTCTTTAAATTTATAATGTTTGAAGTCAAATTATTTGTCTGTTGGTCTGTCGCTTAATGTTTCGAAATATATTTTGATTTATAACCAAACCATTATAAACTAAAATTATTTGATACAAACTCCTTAAATTGTACTTTGCAAAAAGGATATGTGATTTCACAGTTGTTTTTAAAAGCTTATTTCCAACAAAACTTTTTTAGGTTATAGTTTATTGTTTAAATGTGGTGGTTAAATCTATGCGAATAAAAAAGAATCTATTTTCATTTTATTTTATTTTTTCCGAGTTTGTAGATTGGAATGAAAACTGAAATTTTCTTTATCTTTTCAAATATAGCAAACATTCGTAAATTTTATTTCTGTCACAAAATACTATTTAAATATTTAAAAATTGCATGAAAACTTTTCCTTGTTACAATTTTGTTGGGTTTTATATTATAATTTTTTCTACGAAATGGGTTTATACATTTAAAAGAATATCTTGAAGGCTTTAAATTGTTTGGCAACTTAAGACTAAATATTATTATTATCAAATTTATGGAGCGTATGAAATGTATAACAAAGTATTTGTAAATTCAATGTTTGAAATAAAATAGATATGCATATTTTAATATACCGTACAAAAAAATTTAATTTGTAAAATTATTATTCTTTTTTTCAATATTTGATTTTTTTTTAATTTTAAGAACTATATTTTTACGAAGTATAAAGTGGAATAAAAATTATTCGTATCATAATTAGAAACTAACTATACATATAATAATTTAATTTGTTTTATTTATTATTTATCTAATAATATAAAAATTTAAATTTGTTTTACTGCTTTACTGAAGCAAATTTCACTGAAATTTTAAATTTAAGAGAACTTCAGAAAGAACCGAAAAGTTTTAGTTAAGGCAATGCAAACATTATTTTTTAAATCCGAAATGGAAGTTTATAATTATATTTGATATATCCTCATCCTCAGATTTTCATTCCGAAACAAGAAATTAAATAAAAAACAGAAATTATGTTAACACGATTTTCTCTTTGATAATTATTTTATTTATTACTATAGTGATTGTCAGTAAAGTTTTACATAATTTATTTTTTATAATAAAAATAATATTTATACTTACATTAATATACAATTTATGTAACAAAATTTTATAAAAAACAAAAATATGTCTTAATAATTAAGAATACAATATGTTAATACACAAAAATTTCTTTATACAAAATCTCAACCTGGGCTAACTTTATGAAACTTCTAAAAAATTATTAATATTCATAACAGCTAATAGTAATAGGATTAGTTTTTCTTGCAGAGTCAACATAAGCCACCGAAATAGTCTTTGCATAAAAGTTATACTTAATAAACATTGGAAAAACGTGATAGAACTGCATATCATTTTACATTGAAAATTATAGAAAATTCAACTTCTATGTAGTTTGCATCATTCATGTATAATATATATATAATTCAACTTTCTGTTAATGAACTTTAGTGATTTTTGTACAAACAAATCTAGTTCATAAAAATTAAATATAAAAAAAACGTGTGCAAAAAATTTTTAATTCCATTTTTTAAATCAAAATTAATCATAATGCATAATCATAAACAAATCTTTTGAATATGAAATAATTTTAAAATATAATTTATTCTTTTATTAACTTTCGATTAAAAAAATGATAAAATAAATATAATATTAAAAATATTAAAAGATTTTAAATAATATTAAAAGAGAAAAGTTTGCAAAAATTCTCCATACTTTAAGTGAAAATTTTGCAATTACTTTGACCAAAAAAGTTTGGAAAATTAGTTGCACTCTTCAAAAACTTTTAAAATTAATTGGTATATATTACATCCAGTTGCGAAAATTAAGGTAATAATGAATTGCTTCCAACAATTTATTAAGAAAACTTTTTAATTTTATTTTGAGATATATTTAGTTCAGAGGTCTTGAAATATTCGCAAAACGTTCGTTTATTGTAATACAAATTTTAAATATGCGTGTGTACTTATTACAATTCACAATGGCAGTATATCAGTTTCAATAAATTCTAATCCCAATAAATATGATAATATTGAGAATATCAAATGTAAAATGTGAAGTGTGAAATATCAAATCAGCATTATAAATACGCAAGTTGCACCAGTTATAGCTGATTCACAATGTAATTTCTTCAACGCAAATCAAAGAAAGCGCAAAGCAAAGCGACGGTATAATAATTTTTCAATTCACAATTGGCCCGTTCAGCAGGATCGAGCGCTCGAGTAAAATTTCTACTGAACGGTCAATTTTTCGAGCGCTCGAGTTTTATCGAGCAGAAAAATTTTAGGCTACATAGAGCAGCAATTTTTTTTTTAGAGGAATCCTTTTTTTTTTTTTAGAGGAATATTGAATAGAGAGGAATCCATTTTTTTTTAGAGGAATATTGAATATTTATCGAAAAATTCTACTGAACGGCAATATAATTTTTGCTGCTCTATCGAGTGCGGCTCTTTGCAGTGCTCGATAAATATTCTCTGCTGAACGCGGCAAATGTGTTGGTATTTCCAGCGTTAAATGACATTTGATTTTCATTTATTTCAGTCAATTGTCCTTTTTTCATTTTTTCCACAAAAAAATAATAAAATAAAAAAAAAACATATATTAATAGTAGCTGTGTTTTTTTATTCCTGCTCTGCACTACTCGATATAAAAGGAATAAAAAAACGATGTAGTGCAAGGGGAAAATATGATTTAGAATTGATTGAAAAAAATTTGCCCACTTTGTTGATATTTTTTAAAAATCAAATTTTCAATATTCAAATATACGAAATGAAGTATCTTCTTGTCAAATTTATAGTTGCCATATTAAAATTTAGTAATTTCCCATTAATTTCCCTTTTACTCTACATGTTGTACTGGATAATTATGTATAGTAGCTATACAACAACAACCATACAGATACTCTACTCGTATAGTACAGAGTAGGAATAAAAAAACACAGCTAGTATTAAATACTACTAGAAATGGTATATTTAATATACAAATCGTCACCTCAGTTCTTAAGTGTTCTATGTCCAAAAATAAAAATGTTGAGAAATTAAAATTTATGATTTAGCTTAAAAGTTTTAATACTTTTTGCAACATTTCAACAATTGTAATTATTTTTTATAAATATTTCATTTCTTTTTTTATATAAAAGTGATAACAAAAATATTTATAAATAGTTATAATTTATATTTTTTTTTAAAACTAGTGATCGATGTCTAATTGGATATTAACAGTATATTATATGTAGACCGGTAAATTATAAATAACTTTTGAACATAACTTTTCAAGAAAATCTTGGAAACGATTTGTGACAGAACAAAACGTTTTACGCCAATCGAAAGATTGTAGTCAAATTAGTAAAACTGCATATTTAACTCATTTTGTCAAAAAATGGTCTATTGAACACTTAAGAACTGAGGTGACGAATTCATAATTTTTTAAACTATTATTTTTAAATTAAATTCCTTCTATCTAGTTTTCCACAAATACTTTTGAGAATGAGAAATATTTTTATTATTATCTGTCAATTACTCGCGTTGATTATCGTAAAAGTTGAAAGTTGGCCAACTTTTGCTTAGTTACGCGTCGCGTCGGCTCTCTCTCTCTTCATTGTGAACTGAAGTATTGTTTTCATATAAAGGGTGTTTCAGAAGTCGGTGCCGAAAAGTCAATTATAAATATTTAAAACAATTAAAATAAATAAAATAAAATAAATATTCGGTTGTACAAAATGTTTATTTCTTTACGAATATAACATACATTTACACTGCTACAGGGCCTTTTTTAGCTACATTACGTAAATTTTTGCGGAACTTTAAAAAAAGATTTTTTCCAGATTTTGATAGAACTTGCTTAGAAATTTTTAACCACAACCGTTTGAACTGGGGAAGACTATATGCACTTTTGTTTGCTAATTTAAACCCTTTTTTACACAGAGCCCAGTACCGCTCCATAGGTCTGCATTGTGGTAAATTTGGTGGATTATCTTTTTTTGCAACAAAGTGTATTTTGGCTTCTTGTCTACTACATTTTTTGCATAATGAGCTGTAGCAAGATCTGGCCAAAATAAAATTGGTCGTTTACGCATTTTTATTTTACGTTCATTCATCTTTATTTCAATAAACGGTAATAAACGTTTTATAATACATTCTTTTAAATATATTTTTCCATTTATTGTACCAGTAGTAATAAATACATCTGAAACATCACCATCCTCCGCAATAGCCTGCCAAACCAGATATTTTTTGGCAAATTTCGATTTCGATGCGCATTTATTTTCTAAACTTATTTCTGCATCTGGTGCCTCACTATAAAATTCCTCTCCTGGTATTTCATTCGGATCAGCAAACACATAAGTCTCATCATCCAAAATAAAAAAAAATTTCCTCCACTACGAACACTCATTTTGTAAAGTTTACGAGCACCCTGCATTGCTCTCTGTGCCTGATTTTTGATATACTTTGGCTTTTTCTGCTTTTATTTTGTTGTTATGTTTAGTTTTTTTTTAGCTCTGACTACTGTTGAATGAGTAATACTGAGTTTACTTGCAATTTGTCTTACGAAAATTGATGGTTTACGTTTAACAAGTCTCATAACTTTTCTTTGGATATCAGGAGTGTTGGCTATTGGTTGTCTTCCTGGAATGGCTTTATATTTTACTATTCCAGTATCCAAGAATCGCTTAATTATGTTTCTTGTTGTTCTAGCGGAAATACCGTGTTGCTGAAAATATTTAACTGTGAATTTTTTTTTCAAATTAGTAGCTTGGAAAAAAGTAATAACTTCTTTCGATCGAATCCCCAGCAGCCAGAAACTGTGACCACATTTTTTGGTGAAATTTTTGTGCACAATTTTGTGAATATTTTTTTGTCACAACGAAATGTGACAAAAATGTGACAAAGAATTCACAAATATTTTTCGACATTTTTTTGTGAAATTCTTGTGAATCTTTTGTCACATAATTTTTTTAAAATTTCAAATGATTGTTATTGATATAATATTATGACGCATAAGTTTTGTTCTAGAATAAAATCAATGTTATTCCTTTGTGATAATAAAAAAAAGATTTGTGCTGAAACTTTTAAAGGTATTTTTTAAAATTATTTTGAATTTGTAGCAATAAGAAAAATTAAATTTTACATTATTTATTATCTATTTTATTGTATTTTTTGTAGATGAGCTCCGATATCATCAAATAAATATTCTACAAACTATGAAATCAGTCGAAGAAGGTATTGATGAAAGTAATATAGAAGAAAATAAGAGGCCTGAAAATGCTTTATATAATGTTTTTGAAATACATAAGTATACTTTATACTCTTTATAGTATTGGTTGGATTGATATTGAAAATAAAAAATAAACAAATCCTTAAAATCCTTAATTGATCATAATAATTTGAAAAATTTGTACACAAAACTGTCACAAATTCGTCCAAATAAATTTGACAAATTTGTTCAGAAAACTGTGACAAATTGGTTCACAAAAATGTCAAAATTTTGTTCACAAATCTGTAACAATTTCTTCCACAAAAATGTCACACTTTTTCTGACCAAAATGTCATAAAAATGTCGCAATTTGGGTAAACCACAGTCACAATTTTTCCACCGTATTGTGACAATTTTTTGTCGACAATTCACATTTTTTTGTGACATTTTTGTCACAATTATTTCACATTTGGTTGCTGGGGAATTTCATGTTCTTTGCGACTCATATTGAAAAACCGAACAAATATAAACACTTGTTTACACACATCTAATTGCGCACTTCAAATTCCAAAAAAGAAAATTTTCAAAATATCATGGCATTCATAAATATAACAATTTTAAGAAACACCCTTTAGTTCAACTTTTTAACTTTGATTTGCGTTCCGTTGCTTTGCGCAGCGTTTCTCATTAAGAATCAGCAGTTACGCAAATATGTCTAATTTTCGTTGTCTAGGCGAGACTAAGAAACGATTTGAGCAACGAAAAAAGATCGAAACGTTAAACGAACTTGTATGGAGATTGTCGTTGAAAACCGGAACTCATTTATAAAAATTTTGTGCGTGTGTTGGTGCGCCATAAAATATTTTGTATATGTATGCGTTACTGTCAAAAATTATTGTGCGTGCGGTAGTGCACCATAAAATATTCTGTATGTGTATGCGTTACTGTCAAAAATTATACCCAAAATTCATTTCTTTTAATACAGGTTTTGCACTCCAAATTCAACCCTTTGCAAACCAAATTCAACTTTTTGCAAATCAAATTCAACTTTTTGCAAATCAAATTCAACCTTTTGCAAATCAAATTCAACCTTTTATAAAAACATTCGAAAAATTAATTTTTACCTTAAGTTAAACAATTAATAATTAGATAATTTATAATCTAAGTAAGCAAAATAATATTTATTGATGAATCTGGATTTAATTACCATCTTCGCAGAACAAAAGCACGTTCTACAGTCAATACACCGGCCCGGGTAATTGTACCAAGTATTAGAGAACGGAATGTATCCCTGATTGCAGCGATAAATACTCAAGGAATATTATTCCATGATATAATTGCACGATCTAATGTGAACTCGAATATTTTTTGTGATTTCCTTCGTAGTTTAAAAATTTAGAAGAACATGATTGTAGAAGCGTGGTTAATTATAGACAATGTTCGGCTCCACAAAAGTCTGAAAATTCGTGAGCTTGTGGCGCGGACAAGACATACTCTTGTATTTCTGCCACCATATTCACCAATAATGAATCCCATTGAAGAAATTTTTTCTAAAATCAAATTGTATGTGCGTAATTTATTAGCTGAATGTGTAAATTCTCATAATCTAGTAGAAGTTATTGAACTGTGCTGTGGCAATTCTAATTATTAATTTATTTTTATAATTTGAATTTATTTGATGTTAATTGAAATTAATATTATTTATAATCTTCATAGAACCATATAATTCGGTTTTTTGCAAAAGGTTGAATTTGATTTGCAAAAGGTTGAATTTGATTTGCAAAAGGTTGAATTTGATTTGCGAAAAGTTGAATTTGATTTGCAAAAAGTTGAATTTGATTTGCAAAAAGTTGAATTTGGTTTGCAAAAGGTTGAATTTGGAGTGCAAAACCTGTAAAACGAACAAATTAAAAATATATTTTTTTTTAATTAAATCAAGGAAAAAAAGTGCATTCATTGCACATTGTTGATTTAATTTTAAATTAAACTTTTTTCAGTCCTGTCTTCAATTTTGAAATTGGTTTTCCTTTTTTTGTTTTTTTGCTTTCTTTTTTTAGTTTGTCGCGAATTCTAATAATATATTTTTTTACCATATTGTGGTAATCATTTTCCAAATTTTTGGAAATTTTTCCAGAGTGCAATCTGAAATAAAAAGTTTTATTAATAAATTTATTTATACATACATAATTTTTATATATGTATATACTTTACCTCCTAAAATTTTTAACACGTTTAAGTCCTTTACTGCAGAACTTCCCTGCCGTCCTGCGTATGTAAAATTTTGTATTAAATTTTCGGTAAAAAGACATTTTCAACATACAATATATAAATAATTATTATAATAGGAGTAATAATTTTGGATTTTATAAAAACCTTACATAGATAAAAAGATAAAAACACAACACACTTTGTCCAAATTTTCCAAAAAAAATCTAAAGTGTCCAATTTCAAAATTTAAAAAATTTTGACAAACACAACCCAATATATATTTTCGTATTCAAATCCGAAAAAAAGAAAAAATCTATACTAGAGGGATGAAAGAGTATCGATTTTATACTTTTGTGCGAGACTCAGGACAAACGAGTCTCACTCTGTTCAACTTGGGTATTTATTTATTCGTTATTATATCGCAAATTTTCTTCGGTTTTTATTTAAGTTTATTAATAAATATGTATAAATTAATTAAATATAAAAGTTTTGAATTTATAAAAACAAATTTTATTGTAATAAGTACAAAATATGGATTTTATATCGGAGGTTTGAATTGATTTAAAATTGTACAATTATAGTAGAAATAAATAAAAAATTAATTACAGATTTTATTTGACTCTTGCTCTGACTGAGTATAGCCATGATGATATTGATATGAAACTATTAAAAATTTTTTCTTTAGATCCATCTTTGGGGATTATAATAGTGCTGTTGATGGAGATGCCAATGGTGCTGGTGAAGGTAATGGCGATTGGCGACGATGGAGCATGAAGTTCTGGTGACAAAATTTGCGATGAATTGGAACTTGCGTTTAAATATATTGCTGTTATTGGCTTTCCGCATAGATTTATACCGCAAGTATTAGAAATAATTGTTGAGAACCAAAGATTTCATCCAAATTCCTGTTGGAAAGGCAAAGGTATACATATTCAAAGTCTTCTTTTTCTAGGAGATAAGCTATTGGTCCATACCCGAATTTTTACTGATACTTACAGATAAAGTAAAATAAAGAAAGGCATACAAATAGGTGAACTACCAGTTTTTTTCATATATCTCATTTATACAAATATTATGCAATACTTTGTATGAGGTGAGGGCAATATAATAATTTGTATGAGGGCAATATACATAAATTTTAATTTATTTTTTAAGCATTCTACATCTCTTCTAATTTTAAAGGTACATGTTCAAAGTCTTCTTTTTCTAGGAGATAAGCTATTGGTCCATACTCGCATTTTTACTGATACTTACAGATAAATAAACAAAATATTCATATTTTTAGTCATTCAAAATCAAATTTTATGGATAAAAAATTATTTCCTTTTTGTTGTAAATTTTAGTTGTTGTTGTTACATGTTAAAGGAAAACCATAACCCTAACCCAAATTGAATAAAATGCGACTAATGTTGTAATAAGAGAAACTGTGGTGATTGCGGCTGGAGTATAAATTTCACTTTGGACTAATCAGCTTTGTAAATTCTGTTGAACTACAGCATCACTGTAATTTAACCTTATTAAAGCAAATGACCATCTTAATTCTCAGACCTTTGATTGCCCGGAGATCCTCATGCTCTATTTGACTCTTGCTCTCTGAAGATCTCTGATTCGTCGGAGATCTTCAGATGCGAATTGAGAATGGGCTTAACTTATCAATCATATTAGTGGAGCAGGCGTTCTAATACTCGTATCTGTTCATTGTTCCAGTAATTACATACAATTTAAATTTAAGCTCTAAGATTAAACTGATATTTCTAGGGACAAAAATATCGTTCAGCTGAACTACTGCGTGGTAGTTTCATGAGCATTGGATTTGACAATCCTTGTTTTTTGGTTTTTCCTTTTCTATGAATTACATCTGGTTCTCAATAATTCAAGCTTTCCATTGCTGGGTTTTTGTGAGTACATTAACTGCGTGAAAAACTGTTTTTTATTTTGTTTACAACAGACGGACAAAACCGCTAACAAAGCGGATTTTTTAAACAAAAAAGATAACAATTAAACAACAATTCTTAATGAATATCGTCCAGTCCAGTAATATTGTCAGCGCGACCAATTTCAATAACACCAACTTTACAGTTCCACCACCTAGTTTCCAAAAATATAATTTTCACCATGCCAATTATGATCAAATTAAAGAACTATTGACATGCTACGAGTGGAACTCTTATGTTAAAATTTAAATACTATAGAATAGATATTAGATTTTTAGATATCAGTAGATATTTTTCACAAAATGCTTTATGATGTGATTGAAGAATGCATAGATACAACTCCTTTAGAATCAATTTCCATCTTCATGAATCCAGGTGTTATGAGAGCTTCATATCTAAAACACGCAAATAAAGAACGACCCTCGAAAATTGTATTCTTACGAGTATGTTGTCTATAAAAAGAAAACTAAGGCATTACCAAATAAATTGTATTTGTCCGGCCATGAGGTCTGGTATAAGTAACAAAATCATTTTATACTTACTAATTATCATTTGACGAGGAATATTTTGATTACATTGAAAACAATTAGTCAAGAGGAATTAAAAAAAAACTGATGTTATTAGATGCAACAAAAACGCTGGAGCTGATCATATTCCACCAATATTTCCAGAAAATTATGGAGAAAGTATAGTTTCGCCGTTGTTTGACATTTCAAACAACAGGAATATTTCCAACGTTTTCAAAAGCGGGGATCGAACAGAACTATCGTGGCACTGCAATCCTTTTTGTAATCCCCAAATTATTCGAAACAAATATACCAAATAAACTATATATTACCATTTATCTCAATTCCTTCTGATGCATACACCAATCTGGCTTCACCAATCTGGCTTTTTTTATCCTTCTGGAATTTACATTTAATACTCGCTGATTCTAAAGGGGGATTCTAAATATTAGTTTTTACAATTTAATACGCTTAATTAATTTTTTGATTTAAAAATGATTAAAAACTAAAAACATTAGGGAAAACAGGTATTTTCATTATTGAAATTTATTTCAATTAAATTATGGAAAAAAAGTTGGTACATAAAACTAACTAATATAATCAATCAATTTAATTATTGATATATGTTATATTTATATATATATATATATTGAAAATTCTCACAAGTAGAATCGTACTAAATTTTAATTACAATGTTTGATACAACACAAAAAAATTCCTTAACCAAATTAAATTAAAGTAAAGTTCAGTTAGCCTATAATTGAAAAGCCTAAAAAGATTTAATATAATATTTATGTTTTCCAGCAAAAAAAAAACAGAAATTGTAATGTTTTCTGTTGAAACCATATGCGAATCATTTAATTTATCAAATTCCAGTCAAGTGCTCCAATATTATTATATAGTTTTGTGTTATTCGCTCCATTTACATTCAATTACAGTTTTGTTTCTGACATTGAACAAAAATTTATGATCAAAACTTAAATGCATTTGAACACAAAAATTCTGTTTCACTAGTCAACAATATTATTACTATGTATTAATATTTACTTTATTTTCGAGAAAAATATAAATTGTGACTAAATTTTGATTATTTTTGTTTTAACTTTATCGAACTAAAAATAAGTAGGACTCTCTACTTATAGATTTTTGATATTTAGTTGTATTATCATAAATTATATATAAAAATTCTTAATTTTATACTCACATATTTTCCGAAAACCTAGTTTTCTATTTTAATGCAAAATGTAAATAATAAATTGATTATTGAATTTTAGCTAGATATGGTTTTATTTAAACATTTTTAGAAATTCGATGACAAAATAAAATCCATTAAAAAATTTCTCACAAATATTATATTTTACAATTAACATAAAATCATTGGACTTATATGCGTAAAAACTTAATAAAAATTTATACTAAAATCCACATGAAATCTATAAATAAATATGTATATTTGCGGAAAAAAATGTGTATTAAATTCTCGATAAAAAACTAGTTAAAGGATTTTACAATCTTGCGAAAAATTTAAATATTTTATATTTTCCAAAGTATTTTGCCATAATAGTCTTTTTTTGTAAAGCAAACTTTTACTGCAATTCCAATAAAATTAAGTGGAATAAAATATTTTTTTACTTTAGTTAATTTTTTTTTTGTATTCTTGTGGTTATCATGATCATGATTTCTAATTATTTTTACAAAGCACATATATATATATATATATAGTATGTAATTCCATTTCATTTGATTGTTAAACATAATTTAAATCTACTATTTAAAAGTTTCAGTTACAGCCATAAAATTCTATGTAAAATTTAATATAAAAATTTGAAATAACATTTTTCGGATTTTACAATATTTGATTTATTTATTAGGAATATTCTTATAGTAATTCGTTTAGTTTTTAAAGACCCTACTACCTTAAACAAACTAATTTTTAATGTTGAATAAATGGTAAAATTTCTAAACCACCACTGCCGAACATAAAACTTTTTCAACCATTCCATTGCATAAATATACATAAACATAATATAAACAGATAAAAAGCATTGTAAAATAAATTAAAATTGTACAAATACATATCTCTAATTTTACCCAAAAATAAATAAATAATATTAAATTAATACCGTATAGTATATGTATAAATACATAAATATATATATGTATGTATATGTTTACATTTTACGTAGGAATTTTTTTTTGGTGCTGGATTGTATTTAAAATCTCGGCAGATTATATAAAATATAGAGAACAAAGTATAGTTGATATAATTATTGACAAGTGTCACGAAGCCAAAGAAGACGAAAGAAAGTTATATACATAAATATACAAATATTAATGGCCTAATGAAATTATAGAGTTGATTGTCTATTAATCAAGTTGATATCAAAATATAGAAATCTAGTCATCAATTTCATTAATATGTTATAAAATATATCTTAAAAAGATTTTGATTGTCCAGCTGAAATTAATTTATTTTTCTTTAAAAGAGTTGGTCTGTCTGTCTGTCTTATAAATCAGCTAATTACAACATTTTCAAACAGTTTCTTAATATATAGAAAATGGAATTGGAAGAATTATCAAATATTCCGGTAATGGACCTGCTAAGGTTTGTCAAGGGAACTAATTGGCTTCAATAAATAGTTTAAGGCAGATGCTGAATAGGTTGTTGAAAACTATGATGGATACCTATAAGTCAAATAGTGGCCCAGTGTTGGATGGGATACGACAAAGCGGTTGCCATCAACCTCTTCAACTAACTAACTAATATAGAAAATGTACACATACATTTATGATACACACATATACATTGTACACAAAGTCTTTGGAAAATGAAGTGAAGGTAATAGAAAATTAGGTGGCCTTTTGCAAAATATAGGATTTTTGTTTCCCAAAATAATAATTCAGTATTTTATATGTTCATTAAAAATGGAACATGACCACCACCCATTGTATATGTAATTAAAAATCAGACAAAATATATTTATTTTTGATTTTGAAAATGTAACAATATTTAATATTTAATAATTTGGAAAATTTCCTTATTAGTAGTAAAAAAAAGCACTTGGATGCAAAACAACTGCGCAACAGTTCAGCTAGGCGATATTTGTTTTTATCATATCAAAAATCTTATTTAGAGGAATTATTCTATTAAAGTCTGTAAACGAAAAATATCGCCCATTGATTGAAATTGGTACGAGTATAGCTATATATATGGTTGTCCATTTGATTAAAGTGATCAGTTGTATTCTTTTAAAACATCTTAAATTAAACAACAAGATTTATAGCAAATTCGAATCAAAAAAGTATTTTTGCAAGTGATGTGCTATTTGTATTTGTATTTCAAATTTATTTGTGAAGGTGCACATAGTATCTTTCACTTTTTTTTGTTATTACAATATATATTAATTAAACTTTTCGTGATTTTTATTAGCTTTTTTAATTTTGATTCCATTAATTAAATTCAATAACATTATAAATTGAATAACAACAAACAATAAATAAATAATAATTTCAAAATTTTACTATTGTAAATTACAATCAATATTAAGGTTCCTCCAAACTGGCTTTTCGCTGCGAATATAACGCAGAAAAGACATGCATGCGCACAGTGACACATAAAAAAGTATTTTTTAATTTATGTCTTCTTTTACAACATAAGAGTATTAATTTCTGTAATATTTTCATTTTAATTTGAGTATAAAAAACTCCAATATGCTTAATCTGAATATTATCATTTCATTATTATTTATTGAAAATTTACGTGGCAAACGCACATTTATTTTAGGAAAAACTTTTTTATAAATAGAGAACATACCATTACAGCCCATTTACACCACGAGATCTACAATTTAAAAATCCATAAAATTTATTAGTTGGCGTTTCCCATAATTTAAAAAAAATAAAAATATGTATGAAATTACGAAGTGAAATCGAGAGAAAAAGGCTGTAAATAAAATTTGTAAAAATACATAGGCAAATCGCGTGGAATACGCGCCTGTCGGGAGCATATTTTATATTTGTGAGCAATAGAAGCAATGTGAACAATATGTTTTTACCGCTTTCGCTGCTGTAGCGAAAAAAAACGTGCCAGTTTGGGGGAACCTTTAGACTTACACAATAATAAAATAATGATCGTTCATTTTTTCGTTATAGTTTAATGCATTAAGATATGATAATTATAAATATTACCATGTATTGAGTTTAATTTTTTCCATTTTTCTCTGCATAGATAAATAAAGTATAGATGTAAAAAGGTTTTTTTTCTATTAGATTGCCTAACCTAATTCTAAACTAAATCGAAATAAATTTGGATTGCCTCAAGGTCAAAATTTATTTCTCTTGTAGAGAGAGGATAAAGTATTAATAGTTTTTATTATATTTATGTAATTTTATGTTATTTCTATATTAATTTTAACTAATTTTGTAGTGACATGGATGTTGTAAAACCAAAAAGTAATTGGGGAGTAAAGTGTTGTTTGCCTCACTGCAATACAACTAAAAAAATGATTGCAATGCACGGTTTTTCAGATTTCCTTCTAAGAGCAATGAAAATCTGGACTAAAATTTGCTCAGTTTCTACTCTAGTGAATTTTTGGTGAAAAATCCATGAATCTATAGTACAATCTTGGACCGAAGAAATGAAACAGGATATTCTTGTTTCGATGGTGTTACATTAAAAAAAATATTACTTACAATAGCACAATAGACATTATTTCGGGATATTGTGATTTAAGGAAAGGTAGTTTTATTGAAATGGCTACTGAAGCTACTCTTTTTATGATAAGAGGTATATTTTATAATTGGAAATACGTTAAACTATTTAAGTAAAAATGCTATTAATGGTGTAGATTGGCAAGATTAATATGCCGTATCACTGACGAAGCTGAAAAGATAGGCATAAATATTCATGCTATTGTATGTGATCAACGTCAAAATAACCAGAGAGCTCTTAACTCCTGATGGTATTGCTAATTGGGAACCAATGAAGCATCTATTACTATATGGAAAAAATGAAACCAACTAAAATGGCACACAAACTAACTTATAGTCACATAAACCCTAATTTTAAAAAATGAAAGTGTTTCATATTCGACTCAAGTACAAGTATTTAATAGAACAGTAAGTTCAGTAATCAAAACATTGACTGATAATAACAAATTAATAAAGAACTCTCTAAATCCAAAATGGTTAGAAAGAGGGTAATCATAACTAGATTGTAGCCACTAGGAAATCCGGTCGAAAATATGCCTAGAATTCTAGTATAAATATAAAGTGGACACCTAGTAAATTTCTAGTTAAAAAACTAGAATTCTAGACAATATAGCTGGGAATTTAGTTAATTATTTTTTACTACAATTTATAGTTGCTCTAACTGAAATCCTTAGTTACGAGAACTTTAAATAACTAGTTCAAGGCACTGGAAAACATCTAGGACGAGATACTAGAAAATGCAGTAATAAAACTAGACCAGTTGTTATATTCAATTTAAGTTATCTAGGCAGTGTTATTAGAAAACACAGTGATGGAAACTAGATTATTTTTTATATTTAAAGCAAAAAATCCAGGAATTGATAGCAGATAATACAGTGATGAGAACTAGATTATTTTTGCTATTTAATGGAAAATATCTTTCTTGTAAAACTGATAATAAAAAATACAGTAATTACATTTTAAAATAACAAAAATATTTAATTCATTTATAAAAGTAACATATACATAAATTCAATAAAAATAAACATTTATATATGTTCTTTATACATATTATTACATATTATTTGGTATGAAAATATTACTCTCATATACAATATTAAAAGTAAATAAAAATATATATGTACATATAAAACATTTATATGAAAATTAAACTATAATATAATAGTTCTAAATTTCTTATTTTAATCATTTTGATTTCAGTTTTTTCACTGTTCTCATCATCATTGGCGCTACAACCCGGGGTGAGTCTTGGCCTCCTCTAACAATAGCCTCCATCTGTCACGATCTTGTGATATCGTCCTCCAGTTTCTTACTCCAATGGTAGTTGCATCCTTATCTATCAACGCCATCTATCCATCTCAATTTAGGTCTACCTTGTCTTCTTAATCCTACCGCTTTCTGTTCAAATACACGTTTAGTCTGGTGCGTTCCGGTTCTTCTTGTAATATGTCCAGCCATTCTCAGATGACCAATTTTTATTTTCTTGACAATATCTGGTTCATTATATTGTTCGTATAATTCGTTGTTGTATCGTCTTCTCCAAATGTCATTATTTAATATTGCACCATAAATTTTACGTAGTATTTTCCTCTCAGAAACACTCAAACTTTTGCTTCATAATATTGAAAATATATGAAGCTTTGTGGCGCGGTCTAAATTTCGAAAAATTTTTTTCCGAGATTTTGATTTTTCTGGACGTTTTAGATGTCGGAATCAGAATCAGCAAAAAAAAAATCCGTGTCCGCCGTACACCGTACTCCGTACGCCGTACGCGGTACGCAAAGTAAAAATACACTTTTTTAAACGCTTAGAAATAGTATAAGCAGGGGGTAAGTTTATGAAAGAGGCTGCAGCACATCAGTGGGGGACTAGATTGAAAAAATGAGAAATTATTTTCTTAAAAATACTATCTTACAACTTGTGCCAAAAATTTATTTCCCTACCTGCAACAACCCCCTCTAAGTTACATCAGTTAGAAATGTTACATTTCAAAATGTTACATTTTTTATATAGTTTTTGAAAATTGAATATTTAAAATGTTACATTTTTTATATAGTTTTTGAAAATTGAATATTTGGAACTTAAAATGACTCTAAAATAAGCCGCATTTCAGATAGGGGCTTATATCTTGTATGCTTGGTATAATAGATTGGTATCTTTCGAAACTATTCGAAATTTTTACCCCTTTCCGTTTTATTATGGGTCAGGGGATAAGTTTATCAAAGAGGCTGCAGCACCTCAGCGGGGGATTGGATTGAAAAAATGAGAAATTATTTTCTCAAAAATACACACCTCCACCTTCTATACAAAATTGAGACACGTACCTTCAACCCTCTTCATTTTACAGGGGCAAAAAGTTCGAAATTTATAGAATAAAAACATAATTATGTATTTTACATTTCGAGTATTTAGTATATATACATATATAGTATTACAAATTCAAGTACTTATGTATAAAAACTTGATTGTAATTTTAAATTGTACCACACTGGGAGTTTTGTAAAAATCATAATTTTTATTTAATTCTTCGTTTTCACTAAATCCTAGGTAGATCAAAAGGGTATATGAAGCACTCTTCCAAATTGGCAGCTTTTTTCTTGTGTTTTAATTAAAGCCCACGTTTCTGAACCATACATCAGTACCGGCAGGATTAGAGTTTTGTATATAATATTTTTCGTTGGTTTTGTTAATAGTCTCGATGATAGATGCTTATATAGACCATTATAGCATTTGTTAGCTTGAATTAGACGTCTCTTTATTTCATTTCCAGTAATGTTTTTATAGTTAACTAGCGCGCCTAAATATACGAATTCATCTACTATTTGGAAGTTGTATGTATCAATCTTTATTTGATTTTGATTTTGGCCTCTTGGCCTATGAGTTGAAAACATATATTTCGTTTTGGATTCATTGACTGTTAGTCCCATTTCTCTGGTTGCTGTTTCAATTTTAATAAATGTTTGTTTCATCGCTTTAAATGATCTACCAATTATGTCGATATCGTCAGCGTAGCCTAGAATTTGTACTGATTTGTTAAGTATTGTTCCTGACGTATCAACCCTTGCTTTTCTTATAACCATTCTAACGCAATATTAAATAGTTGGCATGATAGAGAATCAACTTGACGTAATCCATTGTTTATGTTGAAAATGTCCGACATACTGCTCTGAATTTTTACCTTACTTTTTACGTTCTTCAGTGTCATTAATGTTAATTTTATAATCTATTATGCTTTCTATCAGTTTTTCCCTACTGATGTTATCATATGCTGCTTTAAAATCTATAAACAGATGGTGTGTTTCAATGCCGAATTCATGCGTTTTTTCTAGAATTTGACATAGAGCAAAGACTTGGTCTGAATTTAAGTTCTATTTAAAATGACTATAAAATAAGCCGCATTTCAGATAGGGTCCTATATCTTGTAAGTTAGGTATAATAGGTTGGTGTCTTTCGAAATCATTCAAAAAATTTACCCCTTTCCCTTTTATTATGGGTGAGGGGGTAAGTTTATGAAAGAGGCTGCAGCACCTCAGTGGGGGACTAGATTGAAAAAATGAGACATTATTTTCTTAAAAATACTATCTTACAACTTGTGCCAAAAATTTATTTCCCTACCTGCAACCTCCTCTAAGTTACATCAGTTAGAAATGTTACATTTCAAAATTTATTATATAGTTTTTGAAAATTGAATATTTGGAACTTAAAATGACTCTAAAATAAGCCGCATTTCAGATAGGGTCTTATATCTTGTAAGCTTGGTATAATAGATTGGTATCTTTCGAAACCATTCGAAATTTTTACCCCTTTCCCTTTTATTATGGGTCAGGGGATAAGTTTATCAAAGAGGCTGCAGCACCTCAGCGGGGGACTGGATTGAAAAAATGAGAAATTATTTTCTCAAAAATACACACCTCCACCTTCTATACAAAATTGAGACACGTACCTTCAACCCTCTTCATTTTACAGGGGCAAAAAGTTCGAAATTTATAGAATAAAAACATAATTATGTATATTACATTTCGAGTATTTAGTATATATACATATATAGTATTACAAATTCAAGTACTTATTTATAAAAACTTGATTGTAATTTTAAATTGTACCACACTGGGAGTTTTGTAAAAATCATAATTTTTATTTAATTCTTAGTTTTCACCAAATCTTAGGTAGATCAAAAGGGTATATGAAGCACTCTTCCAAATTGGCAGCTTTTTTCTTGTGTTTTAATTAAAACCCACGTTTCTGAACCATACATCAGTACCGGCAGGATTAGAGTTTTGTATATAATATTTTTCGTTGGTTTTGTTAATAGTCTCGATGATAGATGCTTATATAGACCATTATAGCATTTGTTAGCTTGAATTAGACGTCTCTTTATTTCATTTCCAGTAATGTTTTTATAGTTAACTAGCGCGCCTAAATATACGAATTCATCTACTATTTGGAAGTTGTATGTATCAATCTTTATTTGATTTTGATTTTGGCCTCTTGGCCTATGAGTTGAAAACATATATTTCGTTTTGGATTCATTGACTGTTAGTCCCATTTCTCTGGTTGCTGTTTCAATTTTAATAAATGTTTGTTTCATCGCTTTAAATGATCTACCAATTATGTCGATATCGTCAGCGTAGCCTAGAATTTGTACTGATTTGTTAAGTATTGTTCCTGACGTATCAACCCTTGCTTTTCTTATAACCATTCTAACGCAATATTAAATAGTTGGCATGATAGAGAATCAACTTGACGTAATCCATTGTTTATGTTGAAAGTGTCCGACATGCTGCTCTGAATTTTTACCTTACTTTTTACGTTCTTCAGTGTCATTAATGTTAATTTTATAATCTATTATGCTTTCTATCAGTTTTTCCCTACTGATGTTATCATATGCTGCTTTAAAATCTATAAACAGATGGTGTGTTTCAATGCCGAATTCATGCGTTTTTTCTAGAATTTGACGTAGAGCAAAGACTTGGTCTTTTTCTAGAAAATCCGGAGCGAAAACCACATTGATAATCTCCCAGTATGCTATCTGTGTGTGGTTTTAGCATTTATCCCAGGATTATTCAAAAAAATTTATAACATACATTAACTAATGTAATTGCTCTATAGTTACCACAGTCCAATTGGTTGCCTTTGTTGTGCAGGGGACATATTACGCCGTTGTTCCACTCTGCTGGCATTTGTTCTCCATTCCATACTTTTTTTATTAGTTCGTTAATTTCTTCCGTGAGCATATCATCACCATGTTTTATCAGTTCAGAACTTATTTCATCTGATCCTGAACTTTTATTGTTTTCTAACTTATTTATTGCGTTTATTGTTTCTTGTATTGTGGGGTCTGCTTCTTGTTCTTCGATTCTTGAGAATGTTATATTATGTGCATCTTCATTTGTCTCAACATTCAGGTTGAGTTCAAAATATTCTTTCCACCTTTTTACTATATCTTCAGGGTTGTTCAAGATATCTCCGTTGTTGTCTCTGCACATGGTGGTTCTAGGTTTAAATTCCCTTCTTGCTGAATTTAAGTTCTGGTAAAATTTCCTTGTTTCATTTACGTTTTTTGCATTTTCTAGCTCTTGTATCTTTGTATTTTCATAAATTCTTTTCTTCTTTTTATGTATATTTTTTTCTTCTTTTCTGAAATTTTTTCTAGATATTAACTTTCTAGATATTATATTAACTCTTGGGTTCTGATTCTTCTCTGTTGGTATCTCAGATATGCTATATTCTTTTTTTTGTAATTTCATCGCATTCGCGATCAAACCACTCGTTTCTTCTTGTTGTACGTTTGTTTCTGTTTCTTTAATAGTTGTTTTTATTTTTTCCCACTTTTCTTCAATGGGCAGCAATGTAACCTACTTGCATTATCCAACTGAGTGTTTAGTACTTGTTTATAATTTTCGCGGTGGTTTAATTCCTTTAATAAATCCGTGTTGAACCTGTTCTGCTTTATTGACCTTACTTTCTTTACAATTGATATTCTTGCTCTTAAAATTGTCTTTATTAGATAGTGATCACTATCGATATTTGCTCCCCTGCATGATCTTACATCTATTATGTTGGACATATGTCTTGCATCTATCAAACAGTGATCAATCTGATTGAACGTTGAACCGTTGGGAGACTTCCACGTCATTTTATGAATTTTTTTATGTTCGCGCATTGTACTGGGTATAACCATGTGTTTTGATGTCGCGAATAGTATTAGTCTGTTCCCATTGTCGTTGCTTTGGTCGTGGCGGCTGTGCTTGCCAATTTGTTGGCTGTATATTTCTTCTTTCCCGATTTTCGCATTACAATCTCCGATTATTATTTTTATGTCGTTTTGTGGGCACTGGTCATAAGCTATTTCTAGTTGTTCGTAGAAAATATCTTTATCCTCTTCTGATTTATCTTCAGTAGGGGCGTGGACGTTTTTTATGCTTATATTGAATATCTGCCTTTTAAACGAAGACTACACATTTTGGGACTGATATTCTGGAAACCCATTACTATATGCCTTGCTTCCTTCATTACTATGAAACCAGTGCCAAATTCATGCTTTCTACTGTCACAGCTATAATATATATCATAATCATTCTTTTGTATTATTCCGTTACCCAGCCATCTCATCTCTTGTACCGCTGTGATATCAGCCTTATATTGTTTCAACACGTCTATTAACACTCTAGTTGCTCCCGTTCTGTACAGAGATAATCCATTCCAAGAGTATATATTTAAATCCTTTTTTTTCAATCATTAGTCCTATTTCGATGCTGAGGTCGATGCCGAGTATCCATCCAGTTCCGAGGCTCTATTTGAGGTCTCATAACATTTCATTTTTTTTACTGGTAGGGTTGTTAACCCTACGCAAACCTCCAAGCTGGAGGGCCGTAGGTTGTAACCTGGATATTTCGTCCATTTCTTTTATGCTATGAATATACCGCCAATACTCGGTCGTCAGAGCCTTCGTTTGTTTTAAACAGGGGATTCCACCGCGGGAAGGTGAAGGTTGACAGTTGGTGTAGAGAGGCTATATAATCGCGTCTAGCACCCTTGGTTTTCACTGTTCTATTTAATATAAAAAATTCAAAATATATTATTCAAAATACTAATACTCGAAATTTATTTTATTAGTGAATTTAAAAAATCTAATTTTTATCGATTTTGATTTCAGTTCTTTTAACTTTTTTTTTTAATATAAAAAATATTAAATATAAGGTTTGTACCGAAAAGTTCTCAAAAATAATAAATTATGTGACACTCAGAAATAATAATAACTTAATAATACTATGTTATGCGCCGGTCTGTCTGTTTGTTTTTATTTCAGGTGGAGGGGCCTATGAGTTGAATGAGTTGAAAACATATATTTCGTTTTGGATTCATTGACTGTTAGTCCCATTTCTCTGGTTGCTGTTTCAATTTTAATAAATGTTTGTTTCATCGCTTTAAATGATCTACCAATTATGTCGATATCGTCAGCGTAGCCTAGAATTTGTACTGATTTGTTAAGTATTGTTCCTGACGTATCAACCCTTGCTTTTCTTATAACCATTCTAACGCAATATTAAATAGTTGGCATGAGAGAGAATCAACTTGACGTAATCCATTGTTTATGTTGAAAATGTCCGACATACTGCTCTGAATTTTTACCTTACTTTTTACGTTCTTCAGTGTCATTAATGTTAATTTTATAATCTATTATGCTTTCTATCAGTTTTTCCCTACTGATGTTATCATATGCTGCTTTAAAATCTATAAACAGATGGTGTGTTTCAATGCCGAATTCATGCGTTTTTTCTAGAATTTGACATAGAGCAAAGACTTGGTCTGAATTTAAGTTCTATTTAAAATGACTATAAAATAAGCCGCATTTCAGATAGGGTCCTATATCTTGTAAGTTAGGTATAATAGGTTGGTGTCTTTCGAAATCATTCAAAAAATTTACCCCTTTCCCTTTTATTATGGGTGAGGGGGTAAGTTTATGAAAGAGGCTGCAGCACCTCAGTGGGGGACTAGATTGAAAAATGATAATAAAATACTATCTTACAACTTGTGCCAAAAATTTATTTCCCTACCTGCAACCCCCTCTAAGCTACATCACTTAGAAATGTTACATTTAAAAATTTATTATATAGTTTTTGAAAATCGAATATTTGGAACTTAAAATGACTATAAAAAAAAGCCGCATTTCAGATAGGGTCTTATATCTTGTAAGCTTGGTATAATAGATTGGTATCTTTCGAAACCATTCGAAATTTTATACCCCTTTCCCTTTTATTATGGGTGAGGGGGTAAGTTTATGAAAGAGGCTGCAGCACCTCAGTGGGGGACTAGATTGAAAAAATGAGACATTATTTTCTTAAAAATACTATCTTACAACTTGTGCCAAAAATTTATTTCCCTACCTGCAACCTCCTCTAAGTTACATCAGTTAGAAATGTTACATTTCAAAATTTATTATATAGTTTTTGAAAATTGAATATTTGGAACTTAAAATGACTCTAAAATAAGCCGCATTTCAGATAGGGTCTTATATCTTGTAAGCTTGGTATAATAGATTGGTATCTTTCGAAACCATTCGAAATTTTTACCCCTTTCCCTTTTATTATGGGTCAGGGGATAAGTTTATCAAAGAGGCTGCAGCACCTCAGCGGGGGACTGGATTGAAAAAATGAGAAATTATTTTCTCAAAAATACACACCTCCACCTTCTATACAAAATTGAGACACGTACCTTCAACCCTCTTCATTTTACAGGGGCAAAAACTTCGAAATTTATAGAATAAAAACATAATTATGTATATTACATTTCGAGTATTTAGTATATATACATATATAGTATTACAAATTCAAGTACTTATTTATAAAAACTTGATTGTAATTTTAAATTGTACCACACTGGGAGTTTTGTAAAAATCATAATTTTTATTTAATTCTTAGTTTTCACTAAATCTTAGGTAGATCAAAAGGGTATATGAAGCACTCTTCCAAATTGGCAGCTTTTTTCTTGTGTTTTAATTAAAACCCACGTTTCTGAACCATACATCAGTACCGGCAGGATTAGAGTTTTGTATATAATATTTTTCGTTGGTTTTGTTAATAGTCTCGATGATAGATGCTTATATAGACCATTATAGCATTTGTTAGCTTGAATTAGACGTCTCTTTATTTCATTTCCAGTAATGTTTTTATAGTTAACTAGCGCGCCTAAATATACGAATTCATCTACTATTTGGAAGTTGTATGTATCAATCTTTATTTGATTTTGATTTTGGCCTCTTGGCCTATGAGTTGAAAACATATATTTCGTTTTGGATTCATTGACTGTTAGTCCCATTTCTCTGGTTGCTGTTTCAATTTTAATAAATGTTTGTTTCATCGCTTTAAATGATATACCAATTATGTCGATATCGTCAGCGTAGCCTAGAATTTGTACTGATTTGTTAAGTATTGTTCCTGACGTATCAACCCTTGCTTTTCTTATAACCATTCTAACGCAATATTAAATAGTTGGCATGATAGAGAATCAACTTGACGTAATCCATTGTTTATGTTGAAAGTGTCCGACATACTGCTCTGAATTTTTACCTTACTTTTTACGTTCTTCAGTGTCATTAATGTTAATTTTATAATCTATTATGCTTTCTATCAGTTTTTCCCTACTGATGTTATCATATGCTGCTTTAAAATCTATAAACAGATGGTGTGTTTCAATGCCGAATTCATGCGTTTTTTCTAGAATTTGACGTAGAGCAAAGACTTGGTCTTTTTCTAGAAAATCCGGAGCGAAAACCACATTGATAATCTCCCAGTATGCTATCTGTGTGTGGTTTTAGCATTTATCCCAGGATTATTCAAAAAAATTTATAACATACATTAACTAATGTAATTGCTCTATAGTTACCACAGTCCAATTGGTTGCCTTTGTTGTGCAGGGGACATATTACGCCGTTGTTCCACTCTGCTGGCATTTGTTCTCCATTCCATACTTTTTTTATTAGTTCGTTAATTTCTTCCGTGAGCATATCATCACCATGTTTTATCAGTTCAGAACTTATTTCATCTGATCCTGAACTTTTATTGTTTTCTAACTTATTTATTGCGTTTATTGTTTCTTGTATTGTGGGGTCTGCTTCTTGTTCTTCGATTCTTGAGAATGTTATATTATGTGCATCTTCATTTGTCTCAACATTCAGGTTGAGTTCAAAATATTCTTTCCACCTTTTTACTATATCTTCAGGGTTGTTCAAGATATCTCCGTTGTTGTCTCTGCACATGGTGGTTCTAGGTTTAAATTCCCTTCTTGCTGAATTTAAGTTCTGGTAAAATTTCCTTGTTTCATTTACGTTTTTTGCATTTTCTAGCTCTTGTATCTTTGTATTTTCATAAATTCTTTTCTTCTTTTTATGTATATTTTTTTCTTCTTTTCTGAAATTTTTTCTAGATATTAACTTTCTAGATATTATATTAACTCTTGGGTTCTGATTCTTCTCTGTTGGTATCTCAGATATGCTATATTCTTTTTTTTGTAATTTCATCGCATTCGCGATCAAACCACTCGTTTCTTCTTGTTGTACGTTTGTTTCTGTTTCTTTAATAGTTGTTTTTATTTTTTCCCACTTTTCTTCAATGGGCAGCAATGTAACCTACTTGCATTATCCAACTGAGTGTTTAGTACTTGTTTATAATTTTCGCGGTGGTTTAATTCCTTTAATAAATCCGTGTTGAACCTGTTCTGCTTAATTGTCTTTATTAGATAGTGATCACTATCGATATTTGCTCCCCTGCATGATCTTACATCTATTATGTTGGACATATGTCTTGCATCTATCAAACAGTGATCAATCTGATTGAACGTTGAACCGTTGGGAGACTTCCACGTCATTTTATGAATTTTTTTATGTTCGCGCATTGTACTGGGTATAACCATGTTTTTTGATGTCGCGAATAGTATTAGTCTGTTCCCATTGTCGTTGCTTTGGTCGTGGCGGCTGTGCTTGCCAATTTGTTGGCTGTATATTTCTTCTTTCCCGATTTTCGCATTACAATCTCCGATTATTATTTTTATGTCGTTTTGTGGGCACTGGTCATAAGCTATTTCTAGTTGTTCGTAGAAAATATCTTTATCCTCTTCTGATTTATCTTCAGTAGGGGCGTGGACGTTTTTTATGCTTATATTGAATATCTGCCTTTTAAACGAAGGCTACACATTTTGGGACTGATATTCTGGAAACCCATTACTATATGCCTTGCTTCCTTCATTACTATGAAACCAGTGCCAAATTCATGCTTTCTACTGTCACAGCTATAATATATATCACAATCATTCTTTTGTATTATTCCGTTACCCAGCCATCTCATCTCTTGTACCGCTGTGATATCAGCCTTATATTGTTTCAACACGTCTATTAACACTCTAGTTGCTCCCGTTCTGTACAGAGATAATCCATTCCAAGAGTATATATTTAAATCCTTTTTTTTCAATCATTAGTCCTATTTCGATGCTGAGGTCGATGCCGAGTATCCATCCAGTTCCGAGGCTCTATTTGAGGTCTCATAACATTTCATTTTTTTACTGGTAGGGTTGTTAACCCTACGCAAACCTCCAAGCTGGAGGGCCGTAGGTTGTAACCTGGATATTTCGTCCAGATTTCTTTTATGCTATGAATATACCGCCAATACTCGGTCGTCAGAGCCTTCGTTTGTTTTAAACAGGGGATTCCACCGCGGGAAGGTGAAGGTTGACAGTTGGTGTAGAGAGGCTATATAATCGCGTCTAGCACCCTTGGTTTTCACTGTTCTATTTAATATAAAAAATTCAAAATATATTATTCAAAATACTAATACTCGAAATTTATTTTATTAGTGAATTTAAAAAATCTAATTTTTATCGATTTTGATTTCAGTTCTTTTAACTTTTTTTTTTAATATAAAAAATATTAAATATAAGGTTTGTACCGAAAAGTTCTCAAAAATAATAAATTATGTGACACTCAGAAATAATAATAACTTAATAATACTATGTTATGCGCCGGTCTGTCTGTTTGTTTTTATTTCAGGTGGAGGGGCCTATGAGTTGAATGAGTTGAAAACATATATTTCGTTTTGGATTCATTGACTGTTAGTCCCATTTCTCTGGTTGCTGTTTCAATTTTAATAAATGTTTGTTTCATCGCTTTAAATGATCTACCAATTATGTCGATATCGTCAGCGTAGCCTAGAATTTGTACTGATTTGTTAAGTATTGTTCCTGACGTATCAACCCTTGCTTTTCTTATAACCATTCTAACGCAATATTAAATAGTTGGCATGAGAGAGAATCAACTTGACGTAATCCATTGTTTATGTTGAAAATGTCCGACATACTGCTCTGAATTTTTACCTTACTTTTTACGTTCTTCAGTGTCATTAATGTTAATTTTATAATCTATTATGCTTTCTATCAGTTTTTCCCTACTGATGTTATCATATGCTGCTTTAAAATCTATAAACAGATGGTGTGTTTCAATGCCGAATTCATGCGTTTTTTCTAGAATTTGACATAGAGCAAAGACTTGGTCTGAATTTAAGTTCTATTTAAAATGACTATAAAATAAGCCGCATTTCAGATAGGGTCCTATATCTTGTAAGTTAGGTATAATAGGTTGGTGTCTTTCGAAATCATTCAAAAAATTTACCCCTTTCCCTTTTATTATGGGTGAGGGGGTAAGTTTATGAAAGAGGCTGCAGCACCTCAGTGGGGGACTAGATTGAAAAAATGATAATAAAATACTATCTTACAACTTGTGCCAAAAATTTATTTCCCTACCTGCAACCCCCTCTAAGCTACATCACTTAGAAATGTTACATTTAAAAATTTATTATATAGTTTTTGAAAATCGAATATTTGGAACTTAAAATGACTATAAAAAAAAGCCGCATTTCAGATAGGGTCTTATATCTTGTAAGCTTGGTATAATAGATTGGTATCTTTCGAAACCATTCGAAATTTTATACCCCTTTCCCTTTTATTATGGGTGAGGGGGTAAGTTTATGAAAGAGGCTGCAGCACCTCAGTGGGGGACTAGATTGAAAAAATGAGACATTATTTTCTTAAAAATACTATCTTACAACTTGTGCCAAAAATTTATTTCCCTACCTGCAACCTCCTCTAAGTTACATCAGTTAGAAATGTTACATTTCAAAATTTATTATATAGTTTTTGAAAATTGAATATTTGGAACTTAAAATGACTCTAAAATAAGCCGCATTTCAGATAGGGTCTTATATCTTGTAAGCTTGGTATAATAGATTGGTATCTTTCGAAACCATTCGAAATTTTTACCCCTTTCCCTTTTATTATGGGTCAGGGGATAAGTTTATCAAAGAGGCTGCAGCACCTCAGCGGGGGACTGGATTGAAAAAATGAGAAATTATTTTCTCAAAAATACACACCTCCACCTTCTATACAAAATTGAGACACGTACCTTCAACCCTCTTCATTTTACAGGGGCAAAAAGTTCGAAATTTATAGAATAAAAACTTAATTATGTATATTACATTTCGAGTATTTAGTATATATACATATATAGTATTACAAATTCAAGTACTTATTTATAAAAACTTGATTGTAATTTTAAATTGTACCACACTGGGAGTTTTGTAAAAATCATAATTTTTATTTAATTCTTAGTTTTCACCAAATCTTAGGTAGATCAAAAGGGTATATGAAGCACTCTTCCAAATTGGCAGCTTTTTTCTTGTGTTTTAATTAAAACCCACGTTTCTGAACCATACATCAGTACCGGCAGGATTAGAGTTTTGTATATAATATTTTTCGTTGGTTTTGTTAATAGTCTCGATGATAGATGCTTATATAGACCATTATAGCATTTGTTAGCTTGAATTAGACGTCTCTTTATTTCATTTCCAGTAATGTTTTTATAGTTAACTAGCGCGCCTAAATATACGAATTCATCTACTATTTGGAAGTTGTATGTATCAATCTTTATTTGATTTTGATTTTGGCCTCTTGGCCTATGAGTTGAAAACATATATTTCGTTTTGGATTCATTGACTGTTAGTCCCATTTCTCTGGTTGCTGTTTCAATTTTAATAAATGTTTGTTTCATCGCTTTAAATGATATACCAATTATGTCGATATCGTCAGCGTAGCCTAGAATTTGTACTGATTTGTTAAGTATTGTTCCTGACGTATCAACCCTTGCTTTTCTTATAACCATTCTAACGCAATATTAAATAGTTGGCATGATAGAGAATGAACTTGACGTAATCCATTGTTTATGTTGAAAGTGTCCGACATACTGCTCTGAATTTTTACCTTACTTTTTACGTTCTTCAGTGTCATTAATGTTAATTTTATAATCTATTATGCTTTCTATCAGTTTTTCCCTACTGATGTTATCATATGCTGCTTTAAAATCTATAAACAGATGGTGTGTTTCAATGCCGAATTCATGCGTTTTTTCTAGAATTTGACGTAGAGCAAAGACTTGGTCTTTTTCTAGAAAATCCGGAGCGAAAACCACATTGATAATCTCCCAGTATGCTATCTGTGTGTGGTTTTAGCATTTATCCCAGGATTATTCAAAAAAATTTATAACATACATTAACTAATGTAATTGCTCTATAGTTACCACAGTCCAATTGGTTGCCTTTGTTGTGCAGGGGACATATTACGCCGTTGTTCCACTCTGCTGGCATTTGTTCTCCATTCCATACTTTTTTTATTAGTTCGTTAATTTCTTCCGTGAGCATATCATCACCATGTTTTATCAGTTCAGAACTTATTTCATCTGATCCTGAACTTTTATTGTTTTCTAACTTATTTATTGCGTTTATTGTTTCTTGTATTGTGGGGTCTGCTTCTTGTTCTTCGATTCTTGAGAATGTTATATTATGTGCATCTTCATTTGTCTCAACATTCAGGTTGAGTTCAAAATATTCTTTCCACCTTTTTACTATATCTTCAGGGTTGTTCAAGATATCTCCGTTGTTGTCTCTGCACATGGTGGTTCTAGGTTTAAATTCCCTTCTTGCTGAATTTAAGTTCTGGTAAAATTTCCTTGTTTCATTTACGTTTTTTGCATTTTCTAGCTCTTGTATCTTTGTATTTTCATAAATTCTTTTCTTCTTTTTATGTATATTTTTTTCTTCTTTTCTGAAATTTTTTCTAGATATTAACTTTCTAGATATTATATTAACTCTTGGGTTCTGATTCTTCTCTGTTGGTATCTCAGATATGCTATATTCTTTTTTTTGTAATTTCATCGCATTCGCGATCAAACCACTCGTTTCTTCTTGTTGTACGTTTGTTTCTGTTTCTTTAATAGTTGTTTTTATTTTTTCCCACTTTTCTTCAATGGGCAGCAATGTAACCTACTTGCATTATCCAACTGAGTGTTTAGTACTTGTTTATAATTTTCGCGGTGGTTTAATTCCTTTAATAAATCCGTGTTGAACCTGTTCTGCTTTATTGACCTTACTTTCTTTACAATTGATATTCTTGCTCTTAAAATTGTCTTTATTAGATAGTGATCACTATCGATATTTGC
The DNA here is from genome assembly GCA_949752835.1 of Empis stercorea. Classification (NCBI taxonomy): domain Eukaryota; kingdom Metazoa; phylum Arthropoda; class Insecta; order Diptera; family Empididae; genus Empis; species Empis stercorea. Next base: position 36,544,030 of record OX457089.1, read on the forward strand.
TCCCCTGCATGATCTTACATCTATTATGTTGGACATATGTCTTGCATCTATCAAACAGTGATCAATCTGATTGAACGTTGAACCGTTGGGAGACTTCCACGTCATTTTATGAATTTTTTTATGTTCGCGCATTGTACTGGGTATAACCATGTTTTTTGATGTCGCGAATAGTATTAGTCTGTTCCCATTGTCGTTGCTTTGGTCGTGGCGGCTGTGCTTGCCAATTTGTTGGCTGTATATTTCTTCTTTCCCGATTTTCGCATTACAATCTCCGATTATTATTTTTATGTCGTTTTGTGGGCACTGGTCATAAGCTATTTCTAGTTGTTCGTAGAAAATATCTTTATCCTCTTCTGATTTATCTTCAGTAGGGGCGTGGACGTTTTTTATGCTTATATTGAATATCTGCCTTTTAAACGAAGGCTACACATTTTGGGACTGATATTCTGGAAACCCATTACTATATGCCTTGCTTCCTTCATTACTATGAAACCAGTGCCAAATTCATGCTTTCTACTGTCACAGCTATAATATATATCACAATCATTCTTTTGTATTATTCCGTTACCCAGCCATCTCATCTCTTGTACCGCTGTGATATCAGCCTTATATTGTTTCAACACGTCTATTAACACTCTAGTTGCTCCCGTTCTGTACAGAGATAATCCATTCCAAGAGTATATATTTAAATCCTTTTTTTTCAATCATTAGTCCTATTTCGATGCTGAGGTCGATGCCGAGTATCCATCCAGTTCCGAGGCTCTATTTGAGGTCTCATAACATTTCATTTTTTTTACTGGTAGGGTTGTTAACCCTACGCAAACCCCAAGCTGGAGGGCCGTAGGTTGTAACCTGGATATTTCGTCCAGATTTCTTTTATGCTATGAATATACCGCCAATACTCGGTCGTCAGAGCCTTCGTTTGTTTTAAACAGGGGATTCCACCGCGGGAAGGTGAAGGTTGACAGTTGGTGTAGAGAGGCTATATAATCGCGTCTAGCACCCTTGGTTTTCACTGTTCTATTTAATATAAAAAATTCAAAATATATTATTCAAAATACTAATACTCGAAATTTATTTTATTAGTGAATTTAAAAAATCTAATTTTTATCGATTTTGATTTCAGTTCTTTTAACTTTTTTTTTTAATATAAAAAATATTAAATATAAGGTTTGTACCGAAAAGTTCTCAAAAATAATAAATTATGTGACACTCAGAAATAATAATAACTTAATAATACTATGTTATGCGCCGGTCTGTCTGTTTGTTTTTATTTCAGGTGGAGGGGTTAAGTACTGTGTTTGTAGGTTGTAATTATCGTTAAGTTATTTGTAGTGTTGTACACTAGATGTCGCTGTGGTGGTACTGAGATAACTTTTTCCGACCCAAAACAAAAGATGCTCTTCATTTGACCCTGGGTCGAATGATGGGCAGAAAAAGTGGAATGATGTGTCGGAAAAAGTTAACTTTCGGGGAGTTTGTTTTCGACCGTCGCGCTGGACAATTCATATTTTTTTGTAGTAGTTTTTTTTTTTTACTTTATGTTTTTTTAATTGAAGTTTTTTTATTTATTTAAAATATTAGAATTAAAGACGGAAAAAAAGGAGGAAAAATTAAGAAGGATGTGTTTTTTTTTTAAGAAGAAAAAAAAATAATAAAGAATTAGTTTTTGGGGAAAAGTAACCCATTAAAGAAGGAAAAAACAAAAAATAAGGGGAGAAAAAAAATTAGAATAGATATTTATATATAAAGTTTGTGTACCGGCAAAGTAAACAATTTTGAAAACCGGAATATAATATATATGCTCAGCGCGCGCGAATAATTGTTAAAAACTTGTTCCTGTTTATTATTGTTTGTTCCTGTGTATGAGTCCTGGTTGAGCAGTCCTGTCTGGAAGAGTCGTCGTGGAAATTCCTGTTTTTTTTTTGTTATTTTTTTTTTTCGAATTTAAGTTTTGATTTTTTTTTTTCATTGTGTATAGTAATTTTTTTTTTAAATTGTAATTATTTGTTTTTTGTATGGAAATATAATTATGTATATATGTATATATACATATTTATTCAATTTTTAGTTCGCGTTTTCAGGGTTCGTGTTGTTCCAGACATGTCGGGAGCAGCATCATAATAACTTGGTAAAGAAAAAACAAAAATAAAGGAATGTGGTAAAATTTTTTTTTTGTTTGTTTAATTTTTTTTTGATAGCAAGGCAGTGCCACGAATGCACTGATTGTATATATATATATATATATATATCAATTTTTCTTGACGAAATGAAAAAAAAAATATTTCAATTGCAACAGCTGTCAAGTAATTCAAATTAAAAAAATTGTACTGAGGCAAAGTAAGTGGAAGCGAGAGCGGAGTTGGAATTATAGTAACAAAGAACATTCGTAAATCCCTCTTAGCATGGACCCAGTATCAGATCGAATAATACCCTTACGTTTACGAGGAAAAGTTAGAAACATTACCATAATACAATGCTATGCACCCACGGAAGACGCAGATCACATTATGAAAGACGAATTCTACGAACAACTAACAGCAACTCTCAACACGACTCAACGAAGAGACATTATAGTTGTAATGGGTGATCTCAATGCTAAAATTGGCTCATCAAACGTTAATCATAACAACATCATGGGTAGACACGGAATTGGAAAGCAGAACAACAATGGTGAGAGACTAATAGATCTATGTCAAACGTATCAGCTAATCATTGGAGGTACCATCTTTCCGCACAAAAACATTCATAAATACACATGGACTTCACCAAACGGCCGCACGCGCAATCAAATCGACCACATATGTGTGAGCAAAAAATGGAGAAGTTCATTACTAGATGTAAGATGCAGAAGAGGTGCAGACATCAATAGCGACCATGAACTATTAACTGGTGATCTAATGATTAAACTGAAAGTACAAAGACGAACTGGGCATAGAAGGAAAAAAACGTCTCAAGATCCAACAAATCCACAATGAGTCTACAAAAAATGACCTAATAGCAAAAATCAGAAATGCAACAACATCGCAATCTGATCAATCATGGGATGGCGAACAGAGTACAGTGTTCGAGACGTCGTAGCAATTCTTAATCAAGTCAGCGAAGAAACACTCGGAATAGCACAACCAGAAAGACACGTTTGGATCCCGGACGAAACATGGAACTTAATATCTCAAAGAAGAATCGTGAAGCTGCAAGTGGAGAACAACACCAGCTCCCGCTTAGAGTACTCCATCATCGCTAAGCAAGTAAAGAAAGCAGCCAAAAGAGATAAGAAAAAGTTCCTGGAAAATTTGGCAGCAAAAGCAGAAGCTGCGGCTGGTTAAAATAATATGCGAGAACTACACCGCACACGCAACACGATAATAAGGAAACTTACGAACCGCACACGCAACACTAATTATCCAATCAGAGATCAAAACGGTGTGCTTCTGGCGAATAGTGATGCCCAAACACGTAGATGGAAGGAATATTTCGAAGAGATCAGTAATGTTGCAGAAAACTCCGAAGAACTGAAATATTCAATAATAGAAGCCCAGAACACAACTTAAGAATAACATGCTCTCCTGCTAGCCTAACAGAGATAAAAGAGGTAATTGCAAAGTTGAAAACCAACAAAGCACCAGGTGAAGATGGTATACCAACTGAACTAATGCGCGTTGACAATCAACTAATGGCCGAAATACTGCTACCACACATCTCAAAGGCATGGGAAGAAGAAAGACTGCCGGCTTCATGGACAAAAGGCATCATAGTTTAAATACCGAAGAAAGGCGACTTGAAAGAATGCGAAAACTGGAGGGGAATAACTCTGCTGAACACAATATATAAGATATTGGCAACAATTATAGAGAACAGGATAAGAAAGGGAATCGAGTTCAAACTAAGAGATGAACAAGTAGGCTTCCGTCCAAACAGAAGCTGCCTCGATCAAGCCAATACACTTAGACTAATAATAGAACAATCAGTGGAATGGCGAACTCCTCTATATGTTCTATACATTGACTTCCAGAAGGCATTTGATAGATAAGACAAACTGCAATCTGGACAGCATTGAGTAAAAAAGGAGTACCCGAAAAAATCATCAAAATTATAAGAGTAATGTACGAGAACTCGGAGCTTTCGGTACTACACAATGACAATATCAGCACAAGTTTCACCACAAATGCTGGCGTAAAGCAATGATGCCCACTTTCACCGCTACTGTTCAGCATAGTGCTGGACGAAATAATGCTGGAAGTAAGTCAACATAAGCGCGGCATAACCTGGAGTCTTAGTCGTCACCTAGAAGACTTAGATTACGCCGATGATATTTGGCTCTTATCACACAAATACAGCGACATGCAAGCAAAAGTTGAACATCTAGTAGAACTTGCAAGCAAAGTGGGACTGGAGGTAAACATCAAGAAAACAAAAGCCATGCGCATAAATAGCAACAACAACAACAACATTGCAATCAAAGGCCAGCTCATAGAATACGTGGAACAATTCAATTACCTTGGAAGTCTAATGACAACCAAGGAGGAGCGGAAGCCGAGGAAACTCGCAGGTTGAATCTAGCTAGAACAGCTTTCGGCCAGCTAAGATCTATATGGAGAAGCTCACAAATCTCACGAAAAACGAAGCTCAGAATATTCAAGGCATGAATATTCAACTTGGATGATCTCAAACTACATCACGCAAAGATTGCAAGTCTTCAATAAATGCCTACGAAACATCTGCGGAATATTCTGGCCAAGAACAATAAGCAACAAAAACTTATGGGATTTAGGCAGCGAAGAGCCAATAGCGAAACAAATAAATATAAGGAAATGGAGATGGATTGGAAAACGTGGACGCCCAAAGAACACCTGGCGTCGCACCATAATTAACGAACTAGAACAATGTGGCACATCCTGGGAAAGAACCAGGTACGCAGCTCAAAACAGAGTCCGGTGGAAATGTCAAGTAGAGGCCCCATGCTCCCAAGTGGGGTGATAAAGGGGAAAAAAAGTGGTTTTTTTTGTCTATTTACGGAGACATCGTTGGGTGAAAAAAATTTTTTGTGTTCGAGATTTTTTTTTGTGTTTTTCTGTGAAATTTTTGTGGTAGTTCTTCTTCATCCATTATGACCGGCTAAGAGGAAGAAAATTATGGGAACCAGCGTAGACCAGAATGTCCTTTCCATGTGGCTCTTCGATCCCAGTCGGATTGTTATTATGAAACAAGTGATTTGGATTGAAGAGTTACAATTTTCAGGCAATATGGTGGTTAGTAGGATTATTGGTCGACCCACACCCCACAGACTCTGCTAAGCCGGCAACAAGGAGGAAATCCCAATGATATTTTTTTTCTAAGAGAGAAATTCATAGTGATTAGACGTGTTTTTATTTGCTCTGCGCTAATAAAGTTTCTTTTTGTTGAAATTTTTAAATTTTATAATTTTGTTATATATTCGTTTTCTTCTTTAAAAAAAAAAAAAAAAATAGTTTTTCTAAATTATATATGATAGTTGATTATTAATATTTTGAGAAATTTTTTTTTGATAATTAATTGTCGGTTATCATAATTAATTTAATTTAATTTGAATATCAGTAAAAAAGTGGAAGTTTAGAGTTAATTACTGATAATATTTATATATATATGTATTTATATTTCTACATATAGATATTCGTGGATTCAACTAAATTTATTCTATTCCTAAAAAATTAATAAAAATATTTGGTTAAGTATATTATTATTTAAATTGTATAGGTTTCATTTTTTATTGCGGTTTCAAAATTTTATTTTTTTTTCTTCAAACGTCAAAATTTCACGTGAAATAATGTTCAGAACATTATTTCACATGAAATATTTAAGGGAGACTTTTGACAAGGCGCCGATTTTTCCTGCTTTTAGTAATCTTGATTAGCGTACTACTTCAGCGAAATTTCGAGATAAATCGTAATCTTATATTTAGCTGAGCTAAATTTTCTATGGTAATCTTCCCTAATCGCGAGTAGCATACTGGCCTTTAATTTATAAAAGTCTGGGGTGTCATTAAGTTGCATACATATCGGAATAGTAATATAAAAGTTTGGGGTACCATTAAAATACACGTGTATATCGGAATATTATTAATATACAAAAAATATTTGCAATAATGTCGGCAAGTAATACCACCACCAATCCTATAGTTGAACCATCGGTTTGTGGCATCTGTAGTAAACTGGTTGGTGAAGATGATAAGGCGCTTTATTGTGAAGGGATGTGTGAACTATGGTTTCACTGCTCTTGTTTGGATTATTCCGATAGTGACTGTGATCATTTCACTGAACTAGAAGAGAAACCGATATGGTTATGTCCTTTGGACCGTGTAAGGTTTGATAAGTGGAAAAAAACTAACGGTGTATTTCCAATAGATTTGAATAGGACCACTAGAGCCGAACGTAGCCTAACGGAAAAATTTTATAATCTTAAATTATCTGTAATTAATAAAGTTGATTCTTTTGAAGCTACTTTAAATAATCTTTTTGAAAAATTACAGAATAATGAAATCGATAATTCTAATTCTAGCACGAATGTAACACCTCGTAGGCAAAAACCTAAAAAATCTAAAAAACCTACAAAAAATCGGGTTAATAACGAGGCTAATAAGGTCACAAGTGAAAACTTGGGAAACTCAACCATTGCAGCTGCTCATAGTGAATTTATAGCATCCGTTGGGTCTCTGTTGGACAGTAGTAGTATGTCTAACTCTGAAGGGTCTTCTAGTGTTGCTCCTGCCACGGTTGTACCGGCAATATCACCGGCCTCAATTATCTATGATGCTGATGCTGGTAGGGTTTCTTCGGATATAGCTTCTTATGCGAATGTTGTCACGGGACCTTGTGCAACTAATATTATCACCAATACTCAACTTATTGATGATTATAACTGTCGCACTACTACTTTAGATTTTAGGCCCGTTCCACTAGAACAATTCCACTAGACACAATTCCACTAGAAACAATTCCACTTGGCATAATTCCACTAGACACAATTTCACTAGCGCAATTCCACTTGGTATAATTTCACTAGGGAACAATTCCACTTGGTATAATTCCACTAGCGCAATTCCACTTTTTATTAGCCCAACGCATTTAGAGTTAAAAATCGCCGCGATTTTTAACTCTAAATGCGTTAATAAATATATAAAATATATTTCAAAAATATGTTTCTAGTGGAATTGTGTCTAGTGGAATTGTTCTAGTGGAACGGGCCTAAAATCACTGCATCTCCAATATTTTTTTTCCATTAGTAGCTTCACTGTTTTGTTCAAATATATATCCGTCTTTTAATATTGCTTCTTTTCCTTTCTCAGTTTTTATTATTTGATAATCAATATTAATTAATTTTTTTGGTTTAATTTAAATATAAAATATTTGACAGTAATTTATAAATTTACTTAAAAAAATCAATTTTAAATTTAAATAATTTTTTAAAAAAAGTGGAATTATACCAAGTGGAATTGCGCAAGTTGAATTGTTCCTTAGTTAAATTTTGCCAAGTGAAATTGTTCTAGTGGAATTGTTTCTAGTGGAATTGTGTCTAGTGGAATTGTTCTAGTGGAATCGACCGGTCACCCTACTTTAGCTCTTCAAAATAAAAAAAAATAATAATAATAGAATTTTAGGTTTTTCGATGAAAGGAGGTAATGGCTGTCCACTTACCGCGGTTCTACCAATGAAAGGAATTTTCATCTCAAGACTGGATCCTATGGCAACGTACTATTTAGTCTTATCTTAGAAATATCAAGGAAATTGGTACTATTCGATGTCACAAAATTAGTAAAAAAAATAGTAAAATTTCTTCTTTTAAACTTGAAGTGCCATATGAACAGTTTAGCACATTACTTTAAGCTTCAACATGGCCCCAACACACGTTTCTTAAGGAGTTTGAATACTTTAAGCCACCGAAATGAGATATATGTATAGATAGATTGGATAACTCAAAAAACTTGACTGTCCTCTTGAAAACTTGACTATCCCTCTACTACCAAAACGTAGGGGGTATGCGAACAAAGATAACAGATGTTTTTCTAATGTCTCACTCTTTATCGTTTCATATATTTGTTTTAACAGAAACGTGGCTAAATAACACCATTCTTGAAAATGAATTATTTTCTTTAGATTTTCTGGTTTTCAGAAAGGATCGTTATGCTTCAAATTCTAACCGTAAAGGGGGCGGAGTTCTGATCGCAGTTAAAAATATTTATGATTCTTCGCTAGTAAGTGTGCCAAACTCAATGGATGTTGAGCTTGTATGTGTTAAAATTAATTTATCTAAATTCCATCTATATGTGCTAAATTGCTATATACCACCTGCTTCTAATGTCAGTGTGTATGAATCTGTTTCTAGATGTATCCAATCGGTCGCTGAGATTGTTGAACCGGAAGATGAGCTTATAGTACTAGGTGACTACAATCTACCTCAAATTTCTTGGGGTGAAGCTGAAGATGCATGTTATTTCACACCAAACGCATCTATACCTGGTGCCACTGCAGCTTTTATTGATGAAATGACATATAACTCATTATATCAGATATCTCCGGTAATCAGCAACCTAGGTAGACAGTTAAATCTAGTTTTTTCGACCGATCCCAGTAATATGACAGTTGTTAAAAGCTCTGAAGGTCTGGTAAAAATTAATATGGATTCTCCATTATACTTAATTTTTTCGCTTGATAATATTACTTTATCAGAATATGATAGTGGCTATTTCCTTAATTTTAGGAAAACAAATTTTCGACAACTTTTAAATTTGTTGGCTCATACTAATTTTGAATCAATACTCTGTGAGTCTGACATGGAATCTGGAGTACACAACTTTTATACTCTTCTGAGTGATCTTTTTACAAAAACTGTTCCACTGACCAGAAATAAAAGTCTAAATAGTGCTCCTCCATGGTTCAATAAGAGACTTAAAACTTTGCGCAACCAGAAAAATAAGCTATGGTTGAAATATGTTCATTCAAAATCAGTTTTAGATTATTGCAACTTCCGAAATCTGTTTGATAAGTTTCATCATCTATCTAAATTAGCTTATAATGATTACTTACGCAATATGAGTGATGGTCTTATATCAGATCCCAAATTATTCTAGCGATTTATCAATTAAAAAAAAATGATTGCTATCCGCCTTTCCTTTATTACAACAATGCACGATTTAATAAACCTGATGAAATAGCAAATTTTTTCTCTGAAACATATGTTGATTCATCTTTTCAGCCTGATGAGCATTATTTTCAGTATCTGAATGATCTTCCCAAGACCACATTGTCTCACTTCATTATAGAAAGCTCTGAGGTCTTGGAGGCTCTGTTGGCACTGAATGATGATTGTTCACCGGGTCCGGATTGTGTGCCAGCAATTGTGTTAAGAGAATGTTCCAATTATTCAATCTATCCTTAAATAGTAGCACTTTTCCAAGGTTAGGGAAAAAATCTTTCATACGGCCAGTGCATAAAAAGAATGATAGAAACAATGTTATTAATTATAGACCAATTGCAAAATTGTCTTGTATTCCGAAATTATTTGAACAATTAGTTTACAATAAGGTTTATCACTGCAGATTCCTTTATTTCCAATCAACAGCATGGTTTTGTTAAAGGTAGATCGACAGTAACTAATCTGGTTGAACTGATTCACGGACAATTCCTAGAGAACCAATTAGTAGAAAACCAATTGGTAGGGAAAAAATGGTCGGAGGGTATTCGAATTTTTCATACAAATTGTTATAGTTACTTACTTATTTAATATTTTTCGGAAAAGGCATATTTTTTTTTATTTTCCGGGTAATTATTTTCCATTATTTATTTTTCTACGAATTGTCCGGATACCGGTTGAAGTTACTTCTAATTGCATTAACAATATGGAAAGTGGATATGAAACTGATGTAGTTTACACTGATTTTAGTAAAGCTTTCGATGTGCTCTCGTTTAAAATTATATTACTAAAGCTCCGCGCCTTAGGATTTCCTGACTGGTTCATTGGTTGGCCTTCTTCATACCTCTCGGGTAGGCAGTACCAAGTTCTTTTTAGAGGTTATGTTTCAAAATCATTCACGGCCAACTCAGGTGTCCCGCAAGGTAGTCATCTTGGACCTTTGATTTTTGTTTTCAGTGTGAATGATGTTGAAAGTATTATACTCCAAAGTAAGCTTGGCATATATGCTGACGACATAAAAATTTACAAGAAAATTAAGGACAGAAATGATATGCTTGAGTTGCAGTGTGATTTGGATAGTTTTTCTACTTGGTGCAAAAAAAATAATCTGGATCTTAATGTAAATAAATTCCAATTTAAGCGTGTACACTTTTAACACCTCTTGTTATTAATAATTTCGTTAGAGCTACTAGAGATCTTATAAAATCTAAAAACAAAAAAATTATTAACTATTGTGATTAAGGGTCGAGGCGGGTCAGAAAAAAGCCCGAATCGTGACGTCACGTTATACCAATTTTTTCTTCTGAAAAACAGCTTTTATATTTTTTGTGTATGCGTTTGTAATACATTATTTGATGTTTTTATAGGTATGCGGCGTAGCCAGAGAAAATCCCAGATGAAAATATGGCCATTCATAATTTCATACAAGATAATATACATACATATATTGATATTTCATTAAAAAAAATTAAATAATATCCTTCTTGATTTTTTTTTAGGTAAAACCTTTTTTTTTTAATTTCATTTACCTATAAAAATTGAGTACATATATAAATTTGTAATTATTTTTTCAATTTTATAAGTCTGATCCAATTTTTGAAACAAATAAAAAAAACCACACCTGAATCTAAAAATCCACCTTTTCTCATACAATTTATCTGAAAAACAAAAATATAAAGAAAAAATGTAAACTAAATGTTCATACGAAGCTATTATTCATAAAAAAAATCAGAATTGAAAATAAACAATCATTTGAAACACACACAAACAAATAAAGAGCTTTCATTGACAATAAAACTTTTTGAAATTGACTTCAGCGCTCAAAGTTCCCTATCAGAGACTAGCTACACTCAAATCCACACACTTACTTCCAAAAAATTAAAAAAAAGAGGTAATTATATAAAAATTAAATTATTACAAAATTCATACCAAATATTAAAAAGAAAAACATACATCCGTGAAAAATATACTCAATCTTTAGTCTGTAGGAAAAAAAATATCAAAATATGTAAGGGTTTACTCATAAAATGGGCGATAAAATCATTCACTTTCAGGTGCGGGGACAGGTAAATGGGGGGGGGATTAAAAAAGTAAAACACCTATCCGTGAAATTAATATATTCTTGATATGTTATACAAATTTCGCGGAAGAAAATGTTCACTGGTTTTGTATAAAATGGGCAAAACAATTCCTCTATAAAACAGGAAAGTGCGGCCTTAACTATTTTTTAAAAGAAGATCATATTCACCATTGGATATTTGTGGAATTATTTTTTTCTTTTTTAAAAAAAATCTTATGCATATAATTTTCTTCAAAATTATCTATATCAGATCCAATAAATTTAAGCAAATCTTTTTCAAAATTATTATTATTTTTTATTGTAAAATATGATAGTTATACTTACCAAAATACCATTACTTCCAATATGAGGATATAATTCCATTGTTTTTATCAATGATTTTTTTGAATTCATATGTTCTATTCTTTGTAGCTGAGTTTTTTCCATAATTTCTAAAATCAAATTTTTATTTTGTTCTGTGGGTTGAAGCTTTTTTGGTTGATCAATCTATTTTAAAAAAACAAATTTATATAAAATTTTAAAAAACAAATTTATATAAAATTTTAAAAAGCAATTAATAAACTTACATCACTATTTTCTGGTAAAGTATAAAAATTGCAAAGTTTATGAACAGGAGGAGTATTTCGTTTTTAGATGGTGATAAATTTACTCTTAGATTTTCAAGTAGAAATTCAATCCGTCCTGAAGCTTTTTTTCCACATCTTGATCCTTTAGGATTAAACCAAAATGTCTGAAAATATTAATACATATATTACATTAAGTAAAATGTTTAAATTTTATATATCTTACCTGTTGTGGCATTTCTGGCAAATCAGTGCAACCCAAATGGGGGTATGACTCTACGAATAAGAAATATATGGAATTGGCATAAATGTTCCCTCTCTTTTTAACACATTAAAATTTTAATATATTGAAAAATTGTTTATGAAGCTACGATTTTGGTAATTCTCTTTCCTTTTGCTCGCCGAAGTGTCAAATTAATAATATGAAAAATATTTTAACAGCTGATTTTAGATTTACAGGGCTGGCTTATTTTTTTAAGTTTAAGAGTCTCAATATAAATTAACAATATTAACTAGCTAAACAAATTACTCTATTTTACTTTCCATTTGTATAATTATCGTTGCGCGACCTAAAATATTCCTTAGGATGATCTTTACTTGTATTTAAAAAAAAAAAAAAAAATTATCTCCTTAAAAAATGATGCCCAAATTAGAAAAAACCTAATCCGCCCCTAATTTCTCATTTTTATATTTTGACAATTCGGCTAGCAAAAAAAGAGACAACTATACCCGGCGTGGCTTCAAATTTTTATATTTATGCCCTATCCATATATCTTCTATATCGTTGGTATGACTCCACGATACTTTTTGCCAGATTTAAATTTTGTTGTGTAGTTGGATAGCTAACACAAAAATAAGATAATTATTAACTTATTCATTAAATTATTCAATCTTCTTTCATTAAGTTACTATTTTTTTATGAATAATAGCTTCGATATTTTTCAAATTCGCTTCGCTTACATCTTCATCTAAAACAAATAGGAAATTTTTAAAAAAGAGAGTATTAAAAAAATCTATTAATTACTCATTTAACTTTAAAAATTAAAATTTTTGTGTATAGGAATAATTGTTAGTGATAATATTTTGTGGATATATATAATTTTGGAACAGAAAGAATTTTCCAAATAGCAGTTGGTTCAGGATCATAGATATCTTTATATTTTGAAAAAATTGTATTTCCTTGTTTTTCAACTTCAAAGGAATTTCAAATTTTATTGAACTCAATGGATTTAAAACATGAACAAAAAAATGCAATGGTTTTGAAACATGAACAAGAAAAAATCAGAATTTATAACGACAATTTCCTTAATTTGTTCCAAAAAACGAAAATTATTAAGATTTTCATTATTAAGACAGTTTTTTACTATTATTGTCATGTTTCTTCCAAATTCAATATTATCAATAATTTCACTATCTGTAGCACTAAATTCATCACTTTTTATATATTGAAAGTTTAATAACTTTTTTTTTTACTCTTCTTGTACTTTTTATATTTATAGTGATATCACTTGTAAATAAATTTAGTTACGAAATTCTTATTGAATGCAAAACAGACTGACGAGTAGCTATACTTGTTGGAACATTTTTGTAGTTGTATCCATTAACTATTTGCCTTTTTATCACGTTGTGTTTTCTTTCATATGAAAGGCACGATTGTAGTACAATAGGCCCCTTTTCAATAATGCATTTGGGATAATGCTGCAAATGGTGATGTTTGTTAAGGAAGTTTTTTTCCGGAAATAACTCCTTAAAAAGTTCGTGGTGATTTTTAATTGAATAATCTAACTCGCATATCATATAATTTGATATGTTATAGGAAAAAGATATCTCTAAAATTTTGCATAAATTTGCCATTAGCTCCAAATGTTTAAAATCATTTAAATCACTAATAAAATGATATATTAAAAATGCTAAAGCTCTTTTAAGAAGCCACATTTGAACAACTTTAAGCTTAATATTATTACTTGTACTACTTTTTATCATTGCAATAGTGAAGTTAGGAGAAGGCTTACTTTTTTTCAGCAGCCCCATACCGAAAAAAATTAATTCTTTCATTTAAATCTTTAACTGTGAAATATTTTTTTTCGATGTAATAGTTTAAAACTAATTTAATCTCCATTGGAGAGATTCCTTCAAGTAAATCGTGTATTGGATCAAAGCAAAAGTTCTTAGTAGAGTGGAAATATGATAATTGATTCAAAATTGTATCCCTATGTAAACCAATATCAGACGTATGAATTTCTCCATTTAATAGCTTTGATAAATCATCTGCATGTTTTTCTGGAATTCTCAAATCAAATGATGTTTTAGTATTCAGCATATTTAAATCCTCTTTTGAAATGTAGCACATTCTACAAAATTTTTTGCAAGATGGACCTAAAAATCGAAAAATTTCATGTGCAGCTAAAGTATCTCCCACAAAAGATACTAATGTTGTACGTGTAAATAAAGTCCATTTACAGAAGAAAGCTTTTCGTTATCAACTAAGTCTCGCATATTTTTGTGTTTAAATATATTTTTTTAAATTTCTATAACAGAAATATAATAAAAAAATTCATATTCTGTTTTATTTTCATATAATCTGTTTCTTATGGCAATTTAATTTCTTGTACCCAAAATAATTTCTTGTGAATTATCGATTTTAGTTATAAATTCGAGAAAGTTTAATCGCTTATTATTAGTTGATATGCCATCAAATATATTATTAAGATTGAAAATATCTGACAACGAAGTATAATTTTCCCTTGACAAACTAACGTTCATTGATAACATATTAATAACATTTCCTCTCAGATATTCTGTTGTTTGATCTACTACGTTAGCCATTTCTTCAACAATAAAATTAGCAGCTGTATTCGTAATGCTCAAGTTTAACACTGTAATTGTACTACAAACATTTTTATTTATATTATTTTTAAAATAACTTTATAATCCACACTATTAAAATCGTTATTATTATTAAATAAATCATTTTCAATTTTATTACTTTCTGTATCAATACTTTTTTTTAAATGTTGCTTTAAAACATGACGTTTAAAGGAAGAAAATAAACAAAATATTCTCATGCAGTTTTCTTGCAAACATATTATTTTGTTGGAAGTGCTTTTTTTCCCAAATAAAGTTTATGATATTCAAAATGACGGCGTAAATCCGAAAAGAATAAAACAAATAATGAGTGTTTTCTTTTATTCATTCCGAATATTCCGAACGCGCCTAAAATGTCAAAAAAATGTTCTTTTATTCATTCTATTTATTCTATTCCTTCCATTCCGTGTTCTTTTATTAATTCGGAATATTCCGAATACAATTTTTTCGTACTAAGTAGAAAGGTAGAATAAAAGGAATATTTTTTATTCTAACCTCAAATTTTGAAGGAAAACAATTTTTTATAATTTAAACATGACTATAATAATAAGAAATTTAAGTACTTTAATTATAATTTAAATTAACTATACTACAATAATTTAAATTAATCCTAGCATATATAATTATGTAAACAAAAGAAAACATTTAATTTTACGTATGACAAAAAATATTCCATTTATTCCTTTTCATTCTTTTAATCGAGTGCGTTTGGAATATTCTGGCATGACGTCATCAATATTATATTCCTTCTATTCCTTCCACAGAATGAATAAAAGAAAACACTCTATATGTAAATTCATTTTATGAAGCAACGGTTTTTTTTACCAACACTTATTAAAACATTTATTAAACTGATTATAATTTAAAAAAATGTAAAGAACAACTAAATTTTAATAATTAACCAAGTATCATAAAAGTTTATCAAGCTAAGACAACGAAAAAAATTATTACATTAACAGATTCTTATTTTTATTAAATGGCTTACTATTAACAATAAACGTGAATCTTGTTAATATAACGAGAAAATCCGTATATTAGGTAATCAGTATATCAGTATAACTAGCAAATCAGTATGTATATGATATTGTAGAGTTATTTACAATAAAACGTGGGTATAAAAACCGGGGATACTTCCGAATAACGGGCCCGAGCTTTTAAGATGACGTCATTACATAACGGTACTTTATGACATCAGGGCTCTGAATAATGACCGGCTCGGGCCCGTTATTCGGAAGTACAGCCTAAAAACCGTGTTGCTTGAGATATATCATATATAATCTCTTTAAATATATATAATTATTGCATATAAAACAATAAAATAAAATAAAACCTACTTTTTATTAAAGTTGCAGATTCCTCATCCACGCAATTTTGAAGTAAATATTGAAATAGTTCTTCAGCGTTGATTATAAGTAAGAAATTTGTTTATTCTAACACTAAAAACAAAACAACACACAATAAACAATTAAATGCACGCACAACCTTTGCTACTTAATTAATTAACGACAACTACTAAAATACGTTTTGTTAATCCCTTCTTTGTTTTCTTTCTCAATATGAGTAATTGATAACATTAATTTCTCTTTCCTTGCTTAAAAGCACGAGAAATCTAGTAAACTGTATACTAGTAAGTACATCCTCTCTCAATCAACGATATAGAAGATATATAAATAAGACATAAATATAAAAATTTGAAGCCACGCCGGGTATAGTTGTCTCTTTTTTTCCTAGCCGAATTGTCAAAATTAATAAATCGAAAAAAAGAGCCGGACTAGGTTTTTTTAATTCGGGCAGCAGTTTTCAAAGAGATAAAAAAAATTTTTTTTTTTAAATACCTGTAAAGATCATCCTAAGGAATATTTTAGGTCGCGCAACGATAATTATGCAAATGGAAAGTAAAATAGAGTAATTTTGTTTAGCTAGTTAATATTTTTAATTTATATTGAGACTCCTAAAATTAAAAAAATAAGCCAGCCCTGTAAATCTAAAATCAGCTGTTATAATATTTGTCAAATAATAATTTGACACTTGTTCGAGCAAAAGGAAAGAGAACTACCAAAATCGTGGCTTCATAAACAATTTTTCAATATATTAAAATTTTAATGTGTTAAAAAGAGAGGGAACATTTATGCTCCTTCCATATATTTCTAATTCGTTGCGCTCAATAATAGTCAATTTTTTCTATCGTAATGCGTAACATGTTCATACATGTTTAAATTTAAATTTATTATTTTTCTAATCCTACCAACTGGAAAACTAGTGTTTATTTAAGTTAACAGTACGCAATACTAGGTGATCTAATGAACTAGATTTAGCAAAAATACGAAATTTTTTTTTTACTAGATTTCCCACTTAAAAAGTTTCTTATACGCTTCTACTAAATTGAAAATAACTAGAACTCAATGATATGAGTCTTAGTTCAGATAAATAATAGTTCAGATAAATAATTTTATAGATTTCAACTAAAAACTAGAAATCTAGATTTTACAAATTGGATTTTTTTTATTTAAAGGTAGGACCCCCAATAGCCAAAAAATTGCGAAATGTCGACAAAAAATTGTTACAAAAATGTGGCGAAATTGTGAGTCTAGTTGACGCATATTGTCACATCTGGGGTCACATTTTTGTTGATCAAAATGTGACAAGAATGTGGTTAAATTTGTCAAATGACGCCGGTGACGCTGGTGACGCTTTGAGTAGATATTCTCAAAGCGTCGACGCGGCATGAACTTCGTTTAAAATAATTTTATTTGGTAATTTTTATAACCTAAAAATATATTATAATAAATCTTTTTAAAAAAAAATTAATATATTATATCTGCTCGACCAGATAATTTTAAATCTCAATATAAAAATACAAAATATATTTTTTACATTGGCATTTGAACGCGGCAACGCGTCAAAAGTTGAAATCGATTGAACTTTTCTGCGGCAAGAGCGTCACGGGTGTCACGAAAACGGTGAGATTATCAGCTTCTATACATTTCCATACATTTGAACTTTTTTTTGACATTTTAAAGCTTCAGCGTCACACGCGTCAGCGTCACGAGCGGCGAGAGTAACTGAGTTGTGCATGTTTACTAATTTTTCATCAAAAATGGGACAAAAATTTGACAAAATTTTTGGGATTTTATTTGAAAAAAACCACAATTTTGTGTCGTGAAACTAATTTTTCATCAAAAATGGGACAAAAATTTGACAAAAAAATTTGCGAATTTTTGGGATTTTATTTGAAAAAAACTTCACAATTTTGTGTCGTGAAATGGCCACAAAAGTGTGATAAAAAAAATGTGACCGCTGAAATGTGACAAAATGTGAAATGTGACAAAAGGATTCACAAAAATTTCAACAATTTTGTCATCTTTTTGTCACATTTTATTGTGACAAAATAAAGTCAAAAAATGTCACAATAAATCCACAAAAAAATGTGATCACAGTACCTGGCTGCTGGGGACTACTGAAAAACTATTTCCCGTTATTACAATTTTCAGTAAAAATCTTTAACTAGAAATTAACTCCGCATTCTAGCCGATTTAGATTTAGAGAGAACATTTAAAAAAAGCTCGGCCAAATTTCTTTAAGCAATGAACGATATATGTATTTGATTGTCTCAACAGCAAACAGAAGTATAGAAAAGTTTCTTATTTAGGTGCATTAAAATGTGAAGGAGATGTTAAGCAAGATTTAACTTATATGCTTTTTTATTTAAAAGAAATTGAAGTCATTTACAGAAATAATGCTATTAAACGTAAAAAATATTGCTTTACTGGAATGTTTCAAAGTATAAAATAAATTTTAATGTTGTCAGAGGGGGGCAAAGGGGGAGGGGTTGTCGGTATGTTAGACTAAGCGTCTGTTTCCCAGGTTAGGGGCGGCTTAGCGTAGCTTTGCAAACAACTTATCCTCAATTCCTACTCTCACCTCCACGTGGTGCCTCCTTGGGCCTGGTATACCTGGTGGATCCGAATGGTTTTGATGCCAATCGGGAAGCTAGGTCAGGTAAACAAACGAGAGAGGGAGAAAATCCTGTATCCTATACTGGCAGCCAGTCAGCATACAGGTAGGCGTCTGTCCCCCATATTAGGGGCGGCCTTTATTTTCATACCTGGCGGTAGGTATAAAACGCATCATGAATGTAAGATGGAAGAGAAGAAGAAAGTAAAGCGGGTAGGGATATCTACCCAAACGTCGGCAGTCACTACGCCTGCCGGCGGGCCTCTCCCCAAAAGGGATAGGTCGCCAGTAGTTTCGTATTTAACGGCAAAACAGACCTCGGCATTTGAAACTGGTAAGTCTTACTCTTGTGTAGTAAAAACTCCTGTAAGTCCTAGAACAAAATTCGTATGAATCTCAATGGCACGGACAGGAAATGGCTCACAAGATGGATCAAAGAAGGGAAGACGAAGGAAGAAGCATACTCTATGCTGCAGGAGAAAAAGAGACTGGCGCTGGAAACACCTTCGACATCTGGAAACGCTAATGCTCAGACGGGATGTCTGAGTAAAAAGCGTAACAGATCAGAGGAAGAAGAGCATCCAGTTGCGAAAAGACGTAAGGTCAGAGGTGACAGGAAAATACCAACGGGAGATGGTATGCCCTGCAATGCCTCCGATGATAGTTTGAAGATCCCGATCATCGACAGAGCTCACCCGGAGGGAAAAATTTTCCTGGGAAACCAGAAGATCCTGAAGGATAGCTTTGAATCCTGGCAGATTGAAGCGATTGGTTGATTTTAGAGCGCAACAAGCGTTTTTATTGCTCTCTTTTTGGTTTAAATAAATTGCAAATATTTATTTATATTAAATAGAAAGTTTCTTCAGAATATCAATTATTTATTTCTTGTATACGTTATAATTTTTTATACCAGAACTACAATTCAAAGTTACCAAATTCTTTTCAATTATTTTATCAGTATTCAAAAACAAAAATTTTTCTAGTAAACGAATATATGACTTGATAGTTTTACTCTACAGACCAGAATGTCATTTTAAATTTTTTAGATTAAAAAACCAAACTATGAAATTGTAATTATTTAGATGCAACTTAATACTACGTTAAATAAAATAAAGGAATTACATATACATATGTGTATTAACCTTAAACAATTCAAGTCTCATAATTCTCATATATCTTCAAAGTATATTTTAGTTATGGAATGTGGTAATGCATCATTTTATAGTGTGAGAAACTATATATGAAATGGATTGCACAAGTTTTGCATACAAAAAATAAAACCGTATCCAAAATATACTTTTCAAAATTTTGTTTGTTTACTCAGCATTTTATACAATTAATTATGATTATAACTTATAGTGTGCATACAATACAGTACGGGAGTATATAATTATGTACACAATATACATAATGCAATTTGAATGTATGAAAATATACCTGTACTATAAGTTATTTAGTGGCATCATAATGATGAGTGTCACTGTATATTATCTGAGAATTGTGAGACAGAATAATTTTATACATGAATTGACCATGAAATTATATGATTGAAAATTTTAGATCTGATATATGTATTATAATATACATTAATGATATATATTAATTTACATCAAATTCTTTATGGAATTTGTCCATACTCCCCCACGTTGAGGTTTCCGAGCTCAAACTAACTCCTCTGGTTCGAATGTGAAGTCCTGGGGCTCTCGTAGTGTTCGTTTTGCAGGTCTTGGATACAACACATGTATAGGTTCTTGAGTCTCAGCTTGCTGATGATTTCTAATGGTTTCACACCTAATATATACAACAAAAACAACACTCACCGACGCAATACTTAAACCAATGTATCCTACTGTAAACTGATGAACATCATGTGATTGTAACCCGGTTGGCTTGCTGTATCTATCATTTAGACTGTTGATCTGATCTTGTATTTCTTTTATGTCGTCGAGTCCCACTAGATTTATTTTGGTCGAGAACTATAAGTTTCGTGCCTTGTCTCATTCAGTACGTCACTAATATTTATTGATGGCCAGAATGATGCTCTTAGTTGAGTTGGATATATATTGTGTGATGAAATAGTTAAACCGTTTTGCTTGATGATACAGTTTGATTTTATTCGAAGTATACCAACACCTTGTAATACTCTAGAATCCATGTTATCCAGGCAAACTATATTGATTTTTATGTCTTCGGATAATGAGAAAATCCAGTCATTTGGGTTGAGCAATTGTATCCATTGTGGCGCTTCAGTTAATATTTCCGTGGCACAAGTGCTGGGAGCTGGTTGATGATTTAGCAGTTCGATCTCGCACCGGTTCATCTTTGAATTTTTATCGTAAACAGGATGAGTCTGTTTACACAGCATATTATCGCTTACCACTTTTACACAGGATCCAGCTTCAAGTTCATCCATGGGATAATACAAATCTCGATGAAGATTCACAACTAGATAGGGCGTTGAACGTTTAAATTGAATATAGACATTTTTTGTTTTCATCGGTACTTGAATTCGTCTGAACGTTTAAAATTGCGTATTATCTGCTAGTGGTACTTGAATTCTGAAAACAACGTGACTTGCCGTAACTCTGCCTTGTACGTGAAAAATGTTATACACATTCAAAACATCAGATTTTGTAGATGACGAAAATGGAAATTTGACTGTAGATGGCAAGCTGTTCCTGATCTGCTGAAGTGCTGATTGAATTTGCTCTGGCGTTAATAACAACGGACTTATCTTGCCATTGTGTGCATCCATTAGGACATCTATTAATTGCGTCTGTGTTTTTTGATAATTGTACATCAATAACATGGTTTGAATTGCCAACGCTGAAAATAATTGTTCAAATTCGGTTTTCTTAAGGCCGACATCTACTCTTTCCAGCTGATTGTGTATACGATTTAGATGTGAATCGAACGCAGCAAACTGTTTATTCACCTGCTCTTGTGTTTTCTTTATTACGTTGGTAGTTGAACTTAATATTGATGTTTGATTGTGTAAAAGATTGTAAAGCTGATTTTCGTTTGTTTGTACGAGTTTTATTGTGTTTGTCATTTTTTCTGCATAATCTTGATCTAAAACTCCAAAGAGTTTATTCGCTACCGTTCCGACGAAATCAAATGCAGATCTTTTGTTTCTTTTATTCAGATTATTTTGGTCAAGTATAATTGAGTTATATATTTCCATTTCCGAAAAACTATGTTCAAATTGCGTCAGGATATTTTGGCAATAGCTTTCATTGTTAATTCTTCCACACAATGGTACAAGTCTACTTACTCCATCCTTAAATCCTTGTAGCTCATGCCAATAATTTTCCAAATCATAATACACTACTAGATGCCATTCATTGTTAATCAGACTTGTTAAACCTAAACTTTCAAAATAAATTCCAGGATATGTTTCAAATATTACCACATCTATAGCTGACTGTGTAGCTTGCTGACCGTATACCGGCAGGATTAAGGAAGACATTAGCAGTAGATTAATAACGCTTATCAACCCTCTTTTTCTTTTACTATGGCTTACTGCTTCTGGACCATCCTAATTATTGATCGCTTGATTTAATGTTGTTGATAATCCTGCCAAGTCTCCATTGAGTTGAGGGCAAGTTGTCTTCCTTGATCAATACCATTAAGCCTGGTGTTGCATTCTCATTCTTTGTTTTCCACTTATACCTTTGTTGCAATCCAGATAAATATTCTCGACTCCATCTATGCCAAAATTCTTGTTTAATTTGACTTACTAATTTCCATCGTTTCAGAATATGCAGTTTTAATTCACTAGAATCTGGATCAACTATTGTTGTCAATTGATCTCCAATGAGGATGTGTCCTGGTGTCAACGCTGTCAAATCGTTTGCATCAGTTGACATAGGTGATATTGGCCTTGAGTTCATGATTGCTTCGATTTCAGTCATTAATGTACAAAGCTCTTCATATGTTAGTGATGCTGATCCTGTTGATCTACGTAGTAAATGCTTTGCAGATTTTACCGCGGACTCCCAGTCCTCCAAAATGAGGAGCTCGTGGCGGTATGAATTTAAAATCTATTCCACGAGTTACACCTTCGGCATGGATTTTCTGTTCTGAAATTCGACTGTTGAATATCTTATATAATTCCTCGAGTTGATTTCGGCTCCCGATGAAGTTGGTAGCGTTGTCTGAAATTATTGTTCGACTATTGCCTCTTCTACTACAAAATCGTCTTAAAGCCCCAATGAATCCTTCGGTTGATAGGTCAGATACAACTTCCAAATGAACTGCCTTGGTTGCAAAACAACAAAAAATTGCGATGCATGATTTTTGTGCTTTCTTTCCTCGGAGTTTGAAGTGGATCCAGACTGGACCAGCGAAATCAACTCCGGTTGTAATTAAACGGTCGGCCTGGTTGTACACGCGAAGCTGGTAGATTAGCCATCCGTTGACTGATGACTTTTGGCTTTGACACATTGAAGGCAATGATGTATTATGCTGTTTGCCAGAATCTTACCTTTAATTGGCCAAAATCGTTGCCTCGTGATGGCCAGCAACGTTTGAGCTCCCACATGATGATTATGTATGTGTATTTCTGTCATTATCATTCTTGTGAACTGATGCTGTCTCGGTAAGAGCATTGGGTGTTTTGCGTCAAATAGAATGTTAGATGCTTGAATCCTACCTACAACTCTCAGCAGCCCTTTCTCGTCGAGAAAGGGAGTGAGAGGAGCAAGCTGATTGTGTTTCTCTAGCTGTCCTTTTTGACCAATAGTATTTATTTCCTGTTGAAAATAAATACCTTGGACTACCTTAATTATCGTCATTAAAGCTGATTGAAGTTCCGCTACCAACAAAACTGATTTCATCCTTTTTTCTGGTGGTGCTTTGAGATTGTTGATGAATCTTAATATGTACGCTGTAGTTCTGACTAAAAATGAAAAACTATTAGTATGATTTATTGTTAATATGAGACTTTCTGATTTTGTGACAGTTGTTAAAATTGTTTTTTGCATTTTCTTCTCTAATAAAAGTTCGTCAGTTGGTTTGAATTCTTTCAACCATGCATCATCTTGTTCAAGTAAAAACGGAGGACCTGTAAACCATGATTCGGTACTCTGTAGGTTTGCTGGAAGGATTCCTCGAGAAATGTAATCAGCAGGATTTTCTTTTGTCTTAACGTGCATCCAGTGTTTTAGACTCGTATTTCGTTGTATGTATGAAATTCTATTCGCTACGAATGTTTGATATGACGATGACTCTGAGTGTAACCAACTGAGAACTATCTGTGAATCTGTCCAAAAGTAGATCTGGGGTTCGTCGAGATTAAGCGTGTTTCTCAAAAGCTTACACAATTGTGCCGACAACTTTGCTGCTTACACAATTGTGCCGACAACTTTGCTACCAAACGTGGGATGGTCACAATTTTCGTTGGAGTTACTCGAGATTTTGAGCAGAGTAGTCTTACAGCTATGTTTCCCGCTTCATTGAATGACCTTAGATAAACAACTGAACCATATGCTCTTTCTGAGGCGTCTGAAAATATATGGAGCTGTACGTTCTGATCAGATCCCGGAATGCACACATGTCGAGGAATAGTGATTTCATCCAAACACTTGAGTTGTCCTCGAAATCTCTCCCATTTGGTATGTAGATCTATAGGAATCGCAGCATCCCAGTCTAATTTGAGTTTCCACAAATCTTGAATAAATATCTTGGCTATTATAACTACTGGACTCAGTAATCCGATTGGATCGAAAATGTGTGCAACATCTGATAAGATGGTTCGTTTGGTTACTCTTTTTTGTGCTTTCCATGACGTCTTGATTGCAATCGCGTCTAAATTGGGAATCCACGTTATACCAAGTGTCTTATTTTGCCCTGCACGATCATCTGTAATATCTAACTTTAATTCAATATCTTCTTCTGGTACATTTTTCAATAATTCTGGATGATTTGCACACCATTTACGTAATCTCATACCTGCGCTGTTCAATATTTTAACAATTTCATTTTGAATTTGAACAGCATCCCCAATATTATTACTGCCTGACATAATATCGTCAACATAAAAATCACGCTTCATAATTTTCGAACTTATTGGATAATTAGCTTCATTTTGTATAGCTAGATCGTGTAAGCATTTAATAGCTAGATACGGAGCAGACGTAGTGCCATAAGTTACTGTGTTTAGCTTATAGCATTTCAGTTGTTGTTCGGGATTATCTCGCCAGAAAATGAGCTGAAATTTTAAATCATCGTTATGTATTAGAATCTGGCGGTACATCTTTTCGATGTCACCAGTAAAAACGTACGTATGCATTCTGAATCTTATGAAGACGTCAAATAAATCTTGTTGAATTTTTGGTCCGCAGTGTAATATCTGGTTGAGTGATAAGTTTGTGGACGTTTTACAGGATGCGTCGTATACAACTCGTAGTTTTGTGGTACTACTACCTGGCTTAAGAACACAGTGGTGTGGTATGAAATAATGAGGCCCTTTGATATCATCTTCAGTAATTTTCTCTATATGACCTAACTCTTTATATTCAGACATAAATTGGACATATTGTTCTATTAAATCTTGGTTTTTTGCTAATTTTCTTTCGAGTGCAAAGAACCTTCTTTTTGCTGTCTCTTTTGATGATCCTAATGCTTTGGGATCTTCCTTAAAAGGTAACCTCACCACGAAGCGTCCACTGTCATTTATAATTGTCGTTTGATTGAATGCCTGTTCACATTGCTGTTCCAGCGGGGAAAATGAATCTTCGACTGTTAAAATTTCATCCATTTCCTGATTTGAGCTAGTTGATTGCTGAGTACGTTGTTTGGAGTGTGCTTTGGAGGAACCATTTGGAGGAACCTTGAGCATCGGAAAACCTGGTGATTCTGATGACACAGCTTACAGTTCATCTGAGCTACGGTTAAAGAAGACTTTAGATTTTGGAATTTATTGATTATCTTACCTGAGGGTTTATCCTGTTGTTGTCGCCCTTTTAATCCCACTGCTTCAAGTGACTGGAAACGGAGTTCTAGAAAATCCAAAAATTCTTGCAACTTCTGTGGCTGACTTGGATTTTTTAGGGATTGCTCATATAATGTATGATTTTTCCTGTCCAGTTTTTTCACCAAAATATGCAGTAAAATAGCATCCCACGTGTCCACCGAGATGCCTTGATTTTTTAAGCCTAAGATGCACTCTGTGGTAATATCATGTAATGATTTCTGCTCTCTCAGCCGAATAGTCAATTGGAATCAGCATCAGCGATCAAATCATTTTTTCTCTTATTGTTGTAGCGATTTTCCAATAACTTCCATGCTGATAGATAATTTTCATTTGATACAGGCAAATGCTGTATTAAAGATTTAGCTTCACCAATTAAATTATTGTTCAAATAAAACATTTTTTCAACATTATTCATGGACGTATTATGAATCATTTGTGTGTAGATGTCATAAAATTGACTCCATTTTAAATAATCACCATCAAACGTTGGTATGGTAATTTTTGGTAACTTGACATTGTTACTGTGTTGTGTTTGAACTGGTTCTGTAATGCCCTCCAGTCGTTGTAATAATTCAATTAGTGAACTATGTACTTTGTTTTCTATTGAATAATAGTTATCAATAGTGTATCCTTTTTGAATGTATGAAAATATATCTGTACGATAAGTTATTTAGTGGCATCATAATGATGAGTGTCACTGTATATTATCTGAGAATTGTGAGACTTAGAATAATTTTATGCATGAATTGACCATGAAATTATATGATTGAAAATTTTAGAACTGATATATGTATTATAATATACATTAATGATATATATTAATTTACAATTAATTCTTTATGGAATTTGTCCGGCGATTACGGCAGAACCGGAAGGCTTTATACCTCACTTTGAGTGGAGTCGCTTCTCTGGTGATGTCTTCAGAGTAACCTGTCAGGATTTAGAGTCGATGGAATTCGTGAAGGATATGGTTACGAAGAAAGGTAAGCTATGGCAGGACTCAGACCTGCACGTAGTTGGGAAGGATGAGGTGCCTAGACTCAATAAGGTATTCTTGTGGATACCTGAAGAGACTAGGCAACCCCAGGACGTGTTAAGATTTATTGACATCTTGAACAAGAAGTTAGACCTTGGCGCACAATCCTGGAGTGTCATCCACAAAAAGCAACAGAATGAAGGCCCACTTCTGATTTTGGGAGTTTCGAACGAGTCCTTAGTGACTCTCAAAAATGTATCTGGATGGATTTATTATTTATCCAGAAATGTACAGATTAGTATCCCAAAACCAGAGGGTGTAGATAAGGAGGAAGAAAACAAGGAAACTAATCCTAGCAAGATAGATGAAGATCTTGATTCTTTGCTAGGTGAAGTCGGGGATTTAGGAATGGCGGAATCTGAGGTGGGTATAGACCTTGGCAGCGCTGATATAAGAACCGTGGACTAAGGACAACGTGGTTCGGGGGTGGAGCGCAATCGAATTTCAGGTATTTTACGATACAGGTGAGGGTAGACCCAGATCGTGTATTGTTGCAAAAAGAAATAATAATTTGATCTATATTCCGCAGGTTAGTAGCAAGGATAACGTTGTGGTCCTGTGGAATCTCAGAAATGGGATAAACTCCACGGAAATACTGTTGACTTCTTGTTACTTACCGTATGACTCGTCATATCCACCACCAACTACGGATATGAGGAAGGCGGTAGAATATTCCATGATGAAACAAAAGGAGATAATAATTGGATGTGACTCCAACGCTCACCACGAAGTCACGCGTGGATTTGTTTTGAAGTAATATCAGCACATAGAATAGGTAATAGCTATAGGAACCCACAGAAAACAAATTGGCAATTATATAGGGAAAATTTAGATAATAGGTTACTTACACACCCTGCGCCTATTTCTATAGACACAGCTACGGTTATCGAGTCAGAAGTTGTATTCCTCACAAGCTCGATGATAGGTGCTTTTGAAGCGGCTTGTCCGCTCGAAACAGAAGGTAAGAAAGGAGAACAACCTTGGATGAGTGGCCAAATTCTGAACCTCAGAAAGGAAGTCAGGAGGCTTTTTAACAGAGCAAAAAATTATGATTTAGAATCTGATTGGGTAAATTACAAAACCACTCTCAAAGAGTATAAAAAACAATGTAGGAAAGCCCAAAGAGAGTCGTGGAAAAGTTTCACAGAACAAATTTGTAGTGTGAACGAGGGAGCCAGGCTGAAGAAAATCCTAGCAAAAACTCACACTCAGCCGGAACTACTAATGCACGAAGACGGTTCAGAATCCACTTCGGCAGAAGAATCATTGAATATACTACTTGAAGCAAATTTTCCAGGATGCCTAAACAATCTGGAAGAGCAAGATCAAAACGTGGATATAGTCGACTCCAGACTATCTCTACTGGACACACAGGAGCTAATATCTATTGAGAATTAAATGGGTAATTGACTCATTCAAGCCATTTAAATCACCTGGCATGGATGGTATATATCCCGTCTTCTTGAAAAATGCAAATGTGACACTACTAGATAGGCTATATAAAGTATACAGAGCCTGTTTTGAAATTGGTTACGTTCCGGATGAATGGAAAAAATTGAAAATAATCTTCATACCAAAACCTGGAAAAAGTAACTATGCCTTAGCAAATTCATATAGGCCAATAAGCTTGACCTCGTTTCTACTGAAGACTATGGAGAGAATAATTGAATTAGAACTGAGAACATCAATACCAATTTCAGCACTGTCGAAACACCAGCATGCATATTGTAAAGGAAGGTCAGTGGACTCAGCGTTGCATGTATAATTGAGAAATCATTCTCAGTGAAGGAAACTACTTTAGGGATGTTTATCGACATTGAAGGTGCCTTCAACAACGTCGATACGGAGTCAATCATAAGAAGACTTATATGCAAAGGGGCGGACAGTAAAATAGTTAACTGGATAGCCTCTATGTTAAGAAGTAGGAGAATACAGGCAAATTTCGGGGACTCCAAGAAGGTGGGTCACGCCAAAAAAGGTACCCCACAAGGTGGTATATTATCACCATTTCTATGGCTTTTAGTCATGTATGACTTACTCATGGAGTTAACGGAAGCGGGATATAAGGTTTTCTGCTATGCAGACGATCTGGCTATCCTGGTCACAGGGAAATTTGAGACAACGCTAACCTCGCTAATGCAAAGTGCGATAACTCTTGTGATCAACTGGGCAACAAGAAACGGACTTAGAGTTAACCCGACAAAAACTGAGCTTTGTCTTTCTCTCGGAGACGGAGGAATCCCAGTCTAATCCTCCCAAGGATTGGTAACAGTACTCTCGTACTGGTAAAAGAAGTTAAACTGCAATGGAGACAGCATCTCGACCAAAGAGCTGGCAAAGCCACAAAAATCTTTTGGACCTGTAGAAATGCAATTGGGAAAAAATGGGGTCTATCTCCAAAGATAATTCACTGGATTTATACAAGTATTATAAGACCTATACTAACACATGGGGCTTTAATATGGTGGAAAGGACTGGAGACTGCTACAAACAGGAAAATATATGAGAGTTCAACGCCAATGCTGCCTAGGTATCTCAGGGGCACTGAGAACAACGCCTACTAAAGCATTGGAAACTATTCTCTTCATACAACCGATTGAAATTCATGCGACAAAGTTGGCGGCAAATTCTGCCATACGCCTCAGCTTAAATGGCCTTTATAATAGAAACAATTCACACTTACCGCATTCTAATATTCTTAATGTAATCAGGGAGGCAGGTTGTCACCTTGAACAAGAATGTGACTACCAGGCGGTTACAATGGAATTCAGGAAGAGTTATAATATTAGGATACTGTCCAGAGGGGAATGGGAAAATGGACACCCCATTCCCATAAATGGACGCACGGTTTTTACGGATGGCTCAAAAATGGAATCGGGATGTGGCGCAGGTATCTTCTCGACAGACATAAATTTGTCAATTAGTGTAAGCCTAGCAAAGCATATCACAATTTTCCAAGCAGAGGTCGCTGCTATAAATAAAGCAGTGGAAATTATTATTGAAAGGGGAATAGAACAGAAAATATCATTATCTGCTCCGATAGTCAAGCAGCTCTCAAAGCACTAGAAAATGTTGTGACGGATTCAAAGCTATTTAAGAAATGTAAATTAAATCTTAACACACTAGCAATAAACAATAGAGTTAAACTACTATGGTCTCCGGGCCACTGTGAAATAGAAGGAAACGAAAGAGCAGATGAATTGGCGAGGAACGGAGCAATCTCGAACTCAGCGCCAAATATAGATATAGGTTTTCCCATAAAATACGCTAAGAAGCTTATAGAGGAATGGGTAAAAAAGGAGCATCAGCGAAGGTGGATAAATTCCACCGGTTGTATTAGCACAAAAATCTTCTGGGGTGTACCGGATGCATGGAAGACAAGAGAAATAATTAAGCTAAACAAAGCTTCTCTTAGATTATTTACCGGAGTGGCAACAGGTCATATTCTATTGAGAAAGCATGCCTCAAGGCTAAATTTGTCAACAGAGACTTGTTGCAGAGGCTGTGAAGAAGATGATGAAACGGTAGAACACCTACTGTGCAACTGCCCGGCAGTAAGAAATAGAAGAATCAAACACCTTGGTAATCACTTCTTAAGGAATTTAACGGAGGCTGGTAAAATTAAACCAGCAAGAATCATAGCATTCATGAAAGACGTGGGATGGGTCGACGAGCTTTAGGGTAGAAGTTAGCCGTCGACGGGAGTGTACTACGGGCCCTAGTGGCCTATGTGCGTGGAGGACTTAATCCTATGAACTAAATCGTATGAACTAAAATATTATCAGAAAATAGCACAAATTCCAATTGCGAACTTGATGGAGCAGAATTAATAAATTTTAGTGAAAGTAATAATGCTAATACGAATACACATAATCCAGATCTCCTAACCAAAAATATAAGTTATATAAATAATGTTATGTGACAGGATGAAATTGAAATTCAAGAATATGTTATAATTGATAATAACTTAGAAATGTGTTTGGATAACATCAGTGAAAAATCATTGTCAAGTGAAGATTTTGCTCTTGAATATGTGATTGGTTACGTTTTGTTCAAAAAGCTTGCTAAAATTGGATGTAATAAAAATAATAAATTTTTACAAAAATCACATGAAAATACCCCATACTAAAGAATTATTTATTTGCAATGAAAATGTTGATTCGAACACACATTTTGGTAGCCTTTGGTACCATCTGAGCTCCTGTTTAAAATAAGTAAAACACATATTTTAATATTACAACGCATTTTTAATACCGAACCATATTGATATTGATTAGATATTAAAAAGATAATTGTCGATCAATTGTCCATAGACATACATCAAGCAAACAAAATATGTCCAGACTGGTTTTCAACAAGCAACAACTGTAATTTATATAACAAAAAATTATTACAATTTCTAATTATAATTCTATAATTCTTTTTCACAAACACTGTATTTGGATTTCAAATAGTTTAAAAAGCAAAGTGTCATATACAATTAACGATCATGACATAGAAAATATTCCACAAAAAAAAAATGAAGCGAAATTACAATTTTATCTTGGTATTTATTAATAATTTAATAATTTTTTCTGGATTTTTTGATTATTGAAAGTGAAAATATTTACAAATACTTCAAAAAATTTTAATTTGTAATTTACAATGTATAAATTTAAGGAGACACATATTTTGTGTATAAATTTAAGGAGACAACTAAAAATAAAGTAATTAACTTTCAAATAACTTTCAAATTTAATGACTTTTTGAAAATAAATTAAATTAATTATTTTTATATTGTTTCTGCCTTGTTTTCATACTTTTTGGTTTTAATTAGAAATTTCCCACAATCTAAAAAAAAATTATTATTCTTTCTTGTTGGAAAATTAATGCAAAATTGCATTGTATGGGCATAAAGTAATAATATATAGAGAAACTATTTCATATATCATTTTTTGTACAAATTTTTATAAAATAATATAGCAATGTAAGACCCCAAGCTTTTTCATAGGCTAGAACTATTTTAAAAGCCCTCTATTTCTATTCTATTTTCAAAGCTCATTGAAAAAATATTGAAAAAAAAGAAGCACGATTGAATAAACAATCAAAATTTCAAAAACTATTATATGACTTTAAAATATTTTAAAGTCGTAATAAAAATATTAATTTGATATATTAAAGTTGTATTTACATTATCACACTTTACATAAGACATTCGTATCAAAAATCGTACGAAAAAACCGTAGGAAAATGCATACCGTCATATTTTTCATAAAACATCGCATGAGACTAGGTATTTTTACGACATATTGTACGATTTTCTAGGTATTTTTACGACATATTGTACGATGTAAATGCAGTTTTATGTAAATACAATTTTGTTATACTTTTTATACTTAAAAAAATATTTTGTCAATGAGCTTTGAAAATAGAATATAGGGCTTTTAAAATAGTTCTAGCCTGAAAAAGCTTGAGGTCTTACATTGCTATATTATTTTATAAAATATTTTACAAAAAATGATATTTGAAATAGTTTCTCTATATATTATTACTTTATGGTATGGGGCTGTTTAATTGTAAAATACAATCTAAAATGGAATTGTAACTAATATTATGTTTATAATTCTAAATTAGATTTTAAGATGTCTTAAAAGCTTCTTTTAAATTTATAAAAAGAATTTAATGTCGATATTTTCACTGTAATTTTCCTATCCCATAACATTTTACTTTCCCTTTT